>JBBMFX010000128.1:4473130-4489205 GCA_037832545.1 Rhabdalestes septentrionalis
ACAAGGTAATGATCACCCTCAGTCCGGCTGTTATGGGCCCCGAAATCCTGGGAACAAAGCAATTCTGTGTCGCAAGCATACAGAGAGGAAAAAAAAAGCATCTGAAATAGAGTAATGAAATAATAATATAGAACTGTGCCTTAGGCACCTGTGGGGAAAGTAATATTTAATTTAGATGATCAGTGAATATTCTTTTTTCAGAATCGCATCACTTAATATGATAATGAAGCTAAATTGAATAAATACAAATATCATTATACAGTAATTAGTAATGTTATGTATCAGTGTGTTCCTGGTGGAAGTCCATCAGTAACATGGATTCGATCCGAAACCTGGTTTGATCAGTCCTCGATTGAATTAAATCAGGAGCTGTTATTGGAGTGTCACAAATCCAAACAACAGCTGGAGGAACCGAGGAGAAATCTGGAACCGATACAAATCGTGACACAAAACAAATCTTGATACTTTTAATTGGTTTCTTGTTGGTCTGTATCTATTATGATGTAATTGTAGTGTTAAAATGCTGAGAAAAATTGGCATTAACCAATTTGCACAGGTACCTAAGTCTTTTGCTGGTTGGTCTATAAAGCTTCTTCAAATAAAGTCTGTCATTAAATTTCGACATAAAAGTGCATTAAAATTTCAATTTTTTGTTTTACATTTTGTAGCACATATTGTTTTTTTCATTCCCTGATAAGTATTTCTAATCCCTGCCTCTAAATGTGTTGTGTGTGTGTGTGAACAGCGAGCCTGGACAAGCATCACCGCACACACACAGGTGAGCGGCCGTACAGCTGCGAGTTCTGTGAGCAGCGCTTTACCGAGCGAGGCCCGCTGCTCCGCCACGTAGCCAGCAAGCACCAGGAGGGCCGGCCGCACTTCTGCAACATCTGCAGCAAATCCTTCAAAGGTACCATCTGATGCAATCACTGCCTAAAGGTTTTTTGCAAATAATATCAGTATGTAAATATAAGTATGTCATTTGGGCATTACAACCATGGCAGTATCTGGGTGTAATATCTTCTAATGCCTTCAAGTATCACTGGTGTGACTCTCTCTCTCTCTCTCTCTCTCTCTGCTGGCTGACGGTTCCGTCTTCAGCCATCGAGCAGCTTCGGGTTCACGTGCGGAGACACAAAGGCATGAGGAAGTTCGAGTGCACTGAGTGTGGCTACAAGTTCACCAGACAGGTACGGTGACAACAGAGGGTCAAAATACATATTACAACGTTTTAGGCCCCGTGGTGCCGCAGTGGGTAGCACTGTTGCAACTCCAGGGTTGGGGGCTTGAATCAGGGTTCTAGTCTTGTGTGAGTGAAGTTTGCAAGTTCTCTTCGTGGTGGTACTTGCGATCCTAGTAAGGAAGAATCAGTCAAACATTCATTTTACACTGCTTTCCTTTTACCACAGATACATTTGATCAGTTAAGACATGCTAGAGGTCCAGAAGTGTGTTGGTTTCTTTTGGTTAAATACTGGGAGCTAACAGTAAGCAAAAATGAAAGTTCACTGTAACCAGTTAGTCCCCCCCCCCCACAGTGGGTCATAGCGGTACTGTTGTTTAGTTGTATTTTTTAAATCACTTTACTCTATTTCCTTATTTACAAAAAAAAGAATGTCATGCTTGTTCACTGCTTTGGTGAAATGCATGACCAACATTATGTATAAACATTTCTGTATTGATGGAATGGAGTATTTTTGGATATTGCCTATTGGTTTGTGTGATTATTCAGTCCCATAAAAGTTGATGATCAGGGGCCCATTGAAAATTTTGGGTCGCTTGTTGTGGTCCGCAAGCCCCATCGTGTTCCTGGTCTAAACCATCTCACGTTAAGTCTCAAATAGACTTGTTTGTATGGGTCCTGACACTGTAGTACATCTCACAAGATAAAACAGATAAACATACTTTTCTAGACAATGATGTATTATACAGTGTGGAAATCACATTAGCAAATCTTCGAAGTTACTCGGTGCACTTTGAGATCACATAAGCCAGCCTACTTAAGGTTTATTTCCGCTTTCATTAGCTACATTAGACTCTCAGTTCAAGTGAAAAAAAAACAACTCAAGAAGACCCCAGGCAGGCATTAATTAACTACATTTACAGTCTAATAAAACGTTTTTATTTCCTCTTGATTTTTGCACGTCATACTGAATTGTTTCAGGGCTTAGCAGAGCTGATAGTCAGTGAAGCAGAGCGAAGAAAAAACAGCAGAGCGCCCGGCCTGGTACTCAAGCCCACTCTGGTTGGGAAGGGTTGAAGAGCCCGAAGCCTCTGGGAACAAAGGATCTCTTATGGGTGTTGAGCAGAACTGTGACAGCAACCTGCCGCTGAACACACTCCTCTACTTTGTTGTGGGTGACAGTCACTGTCCCTGATTTTTAGCAGTTTGCACAGTGTCCTCTGGCGTCTCCAGGGAGTCCAACACCATGCTAAAAACAGTCTGTCTGCCTGAATGGCTTGTCCAGCTGCATAGCATCTCTCTTTTGAAACTGCCTGGAAAAGAATGCTGTCAACAATGGCCTGGCAAACCACCTGCAAGTACTGTTTCGCACCTGCAAGTACATTTTCTAATATTACACTTAGCCTGTAGGTGGTGTGATGAATTAGGTTGTAATAATCACTTTGGTGCTATTTTGGTTAGAAATAAAGTAAAGGGGCCCATTACTCACACATAAACAAAACACATCTGTGAACAAAGTGAAGTCCTTTTAACCCATTCACTTAGTGAAGCAGCGGGCAGCCAGGAACACAGCGCCCGGGGAGCAGTGTGTGTGGGGGTGGTACCTTACTTAAGAGTACCTCAGTGATGACCCTTTGACTGCAGGGGCAAATTTCTAACCCCCAGGTCACCACAAGTCAACTTGGGTGCTGGCCAGCTTATCTCTCAGTAAGAGGGACTGTATGGTGTTGAATGCACGGCAGAAATTGAACCCGATTCTCACTGTGCCTTTTCTAGATCAGAGTAGGTTCAGTGGTGGAGGTAGAGGATATGATTTTCACACACTTTCTCCAGCAGGGGGCCAGCCCCAAGACTGAGGTCTGAAGAGATAAAGGAGCCGTCGCTTCAGGGTTTCCAGGCCCTCACTATATGCGATTAATGCAACTGGCCTAAAGTTATTGAGGTCCTTTTGGCATCCCTTTATGGGCACATGGACCAGGCATGAATCACATGCAGTAGTTGATCGTTTTTACATGATTCTTTCATTGATCAGGAGCACAGCATCGTTTGGAAACGCAAACTTAGTGCAATAAATCAGCCAGAATACCATCGATCCTGTATGTTTCAGATGTGTGAAAATCAAAGGGCCTCAGTTGGTTGATCATGTTCTGTGCTCTACTGTAGGCTCACTTGCGGCGGCACGTGCAGATCCACAACCGCGTGGAGAACTACAACCCCCGGCAGAGGCGCCTGCGCAACCTGGTGGTGGAGGACGAGAACGCAGCTGCTACATCCCTTCCCTTGAGCCAGACAGAGGCTGCAGCAGAGGAGGAGGACACAACTGGAGCGGAGGTCAGGCAAGAGACTGAGGAGATGGAGCAGGGGGACACAACTGGAGCAGAGGTCCAGGAGCAGGGGGACACAACTGGAGCAGAGGTCCAGGAGCAGGGGGACACCACTGGAGCAGAGGTCCAGGAGCAGGGGGACACCACTGGAGCAGAGGTCCAGGAGCAGGGGGACACCACTGGAGCAGAGGTCCAGGAGCAGGAGCAGGCGGAGCCGATAAAGGCCACAGAGCCAGAGACAGACCAGACCTCCTTCTTAGAGACAGAGACTGCAGCAGGCACCGGAGGGCAGCCAGACTTCATTGAGATGAAGGACGAGCAGGATGAGTATACCGTGCATGAGGTGATGGAGCACACAGTGCTGGTGATGGATGCGTTCCCCATCCAATCAGATCTGGTGGTTGAGCTGCAAGGCAGTGGGACTGATGAGAAGACCTGAGGGAGAAGATTAGAGTGGCCTACAAGCTGCAGGGAAGAGAACAGGTGTTTAGTGGAAGCCAGAGGTCACCAGGCTGGTAGTCCTGGAACAGGGAGCAATATGACATTTTACAAATATACTGATTGATACTCGTGGTGTTGATACAAATTGTGCCTGGGATATACACCACCTTTTCCCTCTGGGATCAATAGTTTCCCGCTGCTTATTCTTTTCCAATATACTGCAGTTTTCTGCAGTGTGTGTAATGTAAAGCCTCAAAGTCTTGGACAGATGACCAATATGAGGGTGGTGACCCCTGGTTTACAGTGGTTCTATATAACCTGCACACAGGCTACAAAAAATTTTATATATCTATTAAAAAAACAAAACAAAACAGCTGCGATAAGAAATGGCCCCAATTCCCCATTTTCACTGCTACACTTTAGAGCCTGAGACTTTCTTTAAAGTAGAATAGTTTTTCATTTGGCATCAAAAACTGCTCACTTTTCTAATCTGAAAAGTTACCAGTGTTATTTTTAGACTTTGTTTGTACCTGTCTGTTATAGAGGTACGTTCTGTTTGTGATCAGTGGTCTATTACACAAAGTAAATCCAACTTAAACTGGACTCAGTTGGTAACAGGGTCTGTCTCTGTCAACCCAAATGTACATACACCGGCCTTATGCTCTAGAAAGACAAAAATAAAGAAGGAAGATACAGAAGATGTACGATCCGTCGTCATCACCACCATGCGCATACTTCCTGGAGGAATAATTGCGGGATAATTTTGATTCCTCTGCTAAAAAAGTGTATTTTCCTTTTGATTGGTGCCACAAACGTCATGAAGATAAAAAGGGACCTACTTCCGTCAGCCCGTGTTTGGTCCAACAGTTGATTATGATCATAAATCCCTGGGACAGGTTAGGCATGCCACATTAGGCATCCAGCATTAAGTGACGCACAGTCAGAAAATCCAGGGTTGGGTCAAAATACGCTTAAAGCTGGATTAGCAAGACATCCTGCTTCAGGAGATAGACCCTAATTAAACTACGGGGTTCATTCCAAACTGCACTAAAGGTGCAATACCAAGAGGAGGGTTCACACATACAGAAACACAAAGCTATTATATTTCACAGCACTTTTATAATAAACATGCATTTTTCATTACACAGTTGTTTGGAAAATTTGACACATCTGGTCAAATTATAAAGAACATATCAGGTTTCAGAAGAACATGCTTAAATATAGATTGTTCCTGCACACATAAAACATGCCCAAGCTTTTGCACTTTTTCCCCCAATTCCAGTAAAGAGTAATTGTCCAGTAAAATGTGCAGAAGTGTGTTCTCAATAGAGAACATTCACTACTTATCAGTTAACCAAACAAACTTTGATCGGGGCCGGCATTCATACAACTATCAACTGTTATTCCTCTCAGACCTCTTGATGTGAAGATGTATGTACAGAATTCTAAACAATTTCCTTTGAAACCTCTCATGAACTGGCTTTGCTGTATGAAACAAATGTAAACATTTAGAAGAAATGTAACATGTATATTTCTGTACATATTTTTTGACAGTGGTTATGGTTTGTTCTTTCGTATTACTAGTGAATATAGACCCTCCTGGGTAAATAAACAGCCAAGCACACCTTCCTGCCTGCAGTTTATTGATTGATCACACACACAGACATCACTACACAAACCAAAACACAAGGCCCATAATGGTAAAAAGGATTTTGGCCATGAAAGAAAGCTCATTCCGTATGAAAAAATAAAGTAACTAAGCTACGTCAAGTAACGTACATAATCATGACTACTGGTATTACCAAACACGAGTTTTAGTTGAGGGGATAGTGTGTTCCTCCTTCCAGTTTTTAAACAGCATACTTAAAGACACATACAAATACACCAGCTTTTACTGCTTATTGTGAATGAAAACTCCCAACAAGGGAAAAGTAGCACAGGCTGTTTTCACACCTTCACTAAAATAATCTCTACACAGTCATAAATAAACCAATTATGAAAATATGGAAACGATCTTCATGACTTCATGATAAATTCACAGAGAAACGTGGGTACTTCATGCATGATGGATTGTCTGACGTGTCCAGAAAGACAAGAGGACATGAAACGGGTCTGATAAGAATTTTTTCCAAACATCTATCCACATCCTTTTGCCTGCTGAAACGTATAAGATTAAAAAAAAAAAATTATTCAAAATAAAGCTCTGCTACTCTCCTGAACTACCCGAGCACGAGAAATACCTTTGGACTTTTCCCAACAGTGCAAATCTGAATTTGGCAATTAATCTGAATTGAGCAATCCTATACCGTCACCATCTGGAATGTGCGGGGTGTTTGTCTGGAATCTGAAATTGGATCGTCTTGACTTCTTGATTAAATCTAAAGTAAATAATACCTTCTCTGTGGTTTATTTAGTTGGCAGTTGAATGACTGATTTTAAAATGTGTAAATATGTGTGGAGTTTGGTGCACATACCCATTTATATACATCACTTTGCCGGGTTCTCAGACCCAGATTAGGCCAAATCCAGATTGAAAGTTCCTACTGATGATTCAGCATTAGTGCTGTAATAGCTAGGCTAAATCCACATCCAGCAAACTGGCCTATAATGCTTTTTATATACAGAACAGTAAGTCAGAGACCACCCTTTTAAGTATTGTACTTCCAGCATCAGGAAAAATCAGAAAACATCGATCAGAAAATCATACAGAATCACAACTAATTAAAAATATATGTGTACTCGCTAGGGGGCCACTTCTTTTCAAAAAGTAGAATCAAATGAAGTCCTGCTCAACTGGTCAAGCTTTGGGACCCCTGATTTAGTGTGCCCACCCTTTATTAGTTTTTTTTTTTTTAGACCTGCTATCAATTACACAATTACAAATTTACACTCATTAGTTCTAGTACAGTGTTCTAGAATTTCAGTGTTCAGAGTTTCCGTAATTTGCCAGATCTATAGCAAGAGTGCAGGGCTGTTTACCTGATGGAGACGGTTTTGATGGTTTACCAGGTCTTACCAGGTCACCAGTCCTATTTTCTCTCATCACTTTCTATTATTTTATGAACTCCACCTACTCCCACAAAGTTAATTTCACCAGATAAACCGTTCTTCTCCCTCCTTCTGCAGGTGAATGTTCCATCTAATCTCCCCTTTAGTCATGTTAGATGCTCATGAGAGAAAAATGGCAGCTGAGGTGTGTGTGGGTAACTGGGCAATCAGTGAGAGCTCTTCCAGTGAGAGCTCCACAGCTATAACTGTGTGGGTTCAAGACTGAAAGGATGGAAGAGTTGCATCAGATGTCTAAAAGTGAAGAGTGGACAAATTAAATACCAAGAGATTTGGTACAATACCAAGTGTTCTTTTTAGGATTGCCTAATGTGAGTACATCCCAAGACTGGCGAATTTCTCCCTGGAAATGAAATCAATAAAAAAGTTGGTCTCAAACTTTTGCACTGTAAATACTTACAGATTGAGTCATTTCTTTTAAAGCTTTGTCATTCTCTCCCCAAAAATAAACTTTGAAGTCTCAATAGGGCTATGTTTTTTAATAATTAATGTTAGTCCATTTACTATTTTGTCTTTTAAGACACTTATAAAATTAATTGGTAGATTACTTGCTTACCAATGTTAGATAGTAATGGCCCTAATGCTGCGCAGGGCTGTCATGCTGTGCATTATTTTGGCAGACCAGTAACTAAAGAACAGTTCTTCTTCAACTCACTTCCATTTAGTTTCCAAGGTATGGATCACTAGGCGCCATTTCAAACCAAGCCACTTTACCCCTGTGCCATACCTTCAGAGTCCCTCACAGCCAGAGTAAAACAGCATGCAAACATACACGGCTGTGGCAGCTTTAGTTTACAGAGGCGAATGAAGCGAACGCAAGGACTGTCAGCTCACCCTCACCCTCAAGCTGAGGTGAATGTGTTTTAAAGTGCCTAATGTACCTAACATCATAGTGTCACATTCAGAGCGGCGCCCCGGGGGGCACCAGTGTAACTGGTCAGCGTGCCGGGTTCACTTCGCGGTTCTGGTTGAGCTCGTTGTTGAGGTTGTTAAGAGCTTGGTTGCGGTGGTGCCGGTGTAGGTGGATGTCGTTGGCCTCTGGTATATCGATGGGTTCGAAGGTGCTGGAAACAAGGGGCATGAACTGACGGAATATGCTGACGCTGCCGTGCCAGAAGGTGGGCTGTGGCAGGCGGCCGGCTGCGCTCCATGAGCGAGTGGTGGGGTCATAGACCTCAACCACATCCGACAGCTCAAAGGTGTTGTCATAGCCACCGGACACGTAGATACGACCACCCAAAGCTGCCACACTGCCTCCGACATGGACCTGAGACAGAGAGGTTCAATTGTGTATTAGTTTTATAAACAGGTAACAAAGTAACAAATTATTCAGGTGTTTGTTACTAGAGTTGCACCTATAATGGATTTTCTGATTTAAACTTTTAAATACCCCATTGTTCTTAATCTTTTTTTTAGCTCATTTTATATGACCTAGGTGAACAAATTAAACACACTAGAACCAGTCCTTTGTAGCCCGAACCATTGAAAACGCAAGTACGTTCCGTCATTCAAGCATCAGATCTATTTTGCAGTGCTTGCATTTATTTTGTACGAGCACAACAAAAAGAACGACATATTGGTTACGGGGCTAGCTTGACGATACTGAGACTATGGGTATAAGAATCTTTTTCAAAAAGAAAAACTAGAGGAAGAAGAGTTACAAAAACAGATGAGTCAGCGTTTATGGTGCCACTGCTTCATCTTTTACCTCATGTTGCAGAAGAGGGCTCGTTAGCTAGCTAGCTAGTCTAACTCAGTGGTTCTCAATGGCTTTTGAGCACAAGACACTAACCAGACTGGAATCTTCGGCTAAAACACAGTGTCTCACATTTTCTATTTCTTTTAATTTTATTTACTTTTGACTTTGAAATGGTGGAGTTATCAGGTGAAAATCTTCTGGGTTAAGCCCCTAATGTTTCAAGATCCTAACAACATCTTTATTTACAGCTCAAGGTAATTGCTTTTTAATTTTTTTTATTATTTTTTAATATTTATAAACCTTCCTAAAATGTAAATGTATTAGTACACTTGCTTGTCTGAACTTCATTATAACTACAGTAAAAATTATGTTAGTGCAGGTCTTGATTCATTTCTGTAAAAGAATCCAGGACATGGCCTATGATGTGTTTTAATGTGGCAATAACGTGCTGACAAATCCCTTACTTGGTTCATTGGATTAATCTTGTCCCATTCGTTCTTCTGTGGATTGTAGACGTCAACTTCTGCTGAGTCGTCCCTGAAACACAGGAATCATGACAAGCCGATGAGGTTTCTACTCTACATCCTGTTTTTTCTATCGAAAAGCACTCCTGATCAACAAGATAAATAGCAGGAGTGTGGACACTAAAATCCTTACCTTACAAAGTAAAGGAGTCCATTGAGAGTCACTGACTTAGGTGCAAAGGACCAAGGAGGAAACTGGCCACAGTTGACTAGACTCCAGCGGTTAGAGTCAGCGTCGTAGCACTGTATGGCCATGGTGTCTTCCCCGGTCAGGGATCCAATGGCGTAGAGGCGCCCGCCACAGGCCGTTGTGGAGCAGTTGTCCATGGGGTGCAACATGGGGGGCAGGGCCTCCCAGCAGTCCAGAGTGTGGTCATACCGCTCTGTGCTGTCTGTTGCCACCACATACAGCTGCCCCTTCAGCACACAGGAACTGTGGTACTCTCGCGGTTTCAGCATGGGAGACGCCTCCGTCCACTCGTTCACACTGGAGTTGTAGCGCCACACGCAGTCATAGAGCCGGGACCCATCAGAACCACCTGACGCAAACAAGCAGGTACGGTTCAAAGGAGAAAAAATAAAAGGAAAGCACAGTAACACTGGAATTGTATCGTATTGGTGGAGAAAATAAGTAGTAACATTAAAATGTATAATACACACTAGACTGCTTTATTTGATCCATTTTACTTCTAACCCTGTTTTCACATTTTACAATGTTTAATTATGAAAAATACTGGATATCTGCATTGTCCCTCACTTTCAACATTTACAAATCCTGAAAAATCAACAGTGTTAATAAATCTCTATAAAATATGAACTGTATGAACACAAACACGATGCTCAGATCACAACCAATTTCATGACTGGTTTGAGGTGTGTTTGCATTCACAGATCTACAATGGTCCTGTACAAGCCAATTTTTTGATAACATTTATGATATTGAGAGAAGCACATTATTGTAAAATTATCAGCAGATATTTGCTTTAAAATATTGGCATCAGATTGATTTTTAGATTTAGTTGATATTTCAATGAAGGGGAACTGGTAAAACTGGAGATCACTTGTTGTGCCATGTGTCTTTGACAAAAATGTGAAAATCTAAATTTTAAATTGAATTAATCTGAAACTTCAAATCACAGCCCTTCACCAAAATTGCTGGGGTAATTCTAGGTCACTGCGGATATCAAATATTTACAAAATGTACAAATCTGCTGATGCTGAATCTAACTTTTATGTAGAAATGTATATTGTAGAACAATACGTCCACTGTTAAAGTGCTCTGCTCCTCCATAGTAGGCTATGAAGTATGGATTTTAATCCAATTATTTCTGTATGCAATACTGATATGACTGTAATATTATTTTGCATCTAAAAAAAAAGAAGAAGCTCTTTTCTGAATTTAATGATGTCAAGGTCACCGCCTCAGTAAGCTCATACAATATTAGGCATCCCTAAGCACCAGAGACCCACTACAAACTTTTCGGGCTCAAGCAATGCAGCCCAAATCTCTCCAGTCATCACTCAGAGGTTATTATGTCCTCCTGCAAAGAGTAAAAGTCATCTGCATAAATCACCTGCCAGTGCACTGGTAACATTAGCCTTGCCATTTATTTGCATTTATATAACAACAGCAAGGACATGCCGCTAGTGCTATCTTCGCTAATGATTTGTTGCTGCTGGTGTCGGTGTCTCTTAACACTCAGGCAGTCTGTGTGAGGGTGCAAGATGTTTCCCCGGTGGAAACACTGTCCAACACTGTCCAGTGGACCATCATTATTAATCTGAATGCTGCTGTTATTCTGGCAGAACACCACGTCCCCATCACTTCTCCCATATAGCCAAAGAGCCGTTGGTTTATTTATACTTGCACTGGCTGCCGTTTCATAATACATGGCCTAAAGAGCAACAGAGCTGAGAAACAAGTTCATGAGGGATTCTTTTAGGGAACCTTCTTTTAACACTCGTTAATCTTCAAGTTAATATGCAGAGATGAAGCTTGTTTGCCTGCAGAACCTGTTTATTTCTGTCCCGCACTTTTCAGTTGCGCAAACAAACACGAGGACAAATGTTGCCTGTTAAACCCTTTTCATTTCAGTTTATGTTGGCTTTGTGTCATTTGTGCATAGAGTTTATGTCTTTACCGGGATACACACATTCATTCATTCCATGAAGTCCCAGTAAACATGCGGTGACATTCTCAGCAGGTCCTAGTTAAATTATACTTTGCAAAATTAAACTGTAATCAAAAGCACAGAGGAACAATTCAGCAGTGCCAGTAATCTAGACATGACTATTTCCCAGCTGTGCACTGTAAAAAAAAGTTTTAAATACAGGTTGGAGGTAAACTCTGCTGGACGTAGATCTCCAAGAGATGGTTGGATTTCACTTCACACTCTATTCACACTGTTGGTGAATTTTCATGAATTCAGTGCCAGGAATATGAAAAATGTCCAGAGAAAAGAACAGGAACTAGACAGTTAAATCTAAAGAGCAGAAACAGGCTCGATACTAGGTGTGAGGCCTGGGCAAATACTTTGAGGTTAGATAACAGTTTTAGACCTCTTCAATAAAATGGTTTACATAAAAACTGCTCACAGTTACTCAGTAATGCAATAGTGGTAGTGATCCTGTGAAGAAGGCATCATTCTCTGAACCTACCTGTGACATAAATGTCATTTCCTAGCGCTGCTATGCTGTAGCCTCCTCCGAGGTGGTCGGGGAACTCGGCCAGGTATCTCCACTGCCCAGTCTGGGGGTTGAAGCAATCCACGGTGACCAGTTCGTCACAGTCCTGATCACAGCCTCCTATCACCACCAGGATCTCGGCCAGGCCCGTGGAAGGCCGTGGGCGCATTCGGTGGCACGGACGGTCGTGCCGGTCGTACTCGCATGACTGAAAGCTGCGTGCCTCATTGACCAGCCGCAAGCATGCAGGCGACAGGTAGACGAGCGGGTCGCTTTCCACGTGGGCTAACAGGAAGAAGCGCCGCATGAAGGGCAAGCGGACCTGCTGGAGTAACTCGGGCCAGTAGTGCAACCTCCTCTGCAAGTCAGCTTTGACCCAGCGGACGGCAATCTGGTATGCTGTCTCCTCCTTGTCTACACACAAGCCATCATCTGAAACAAATTCCAGTAGCCGCTTCCATGGCAGCTTCTCGAATTCTGTGCCCTTAGCTAGTTCCACAATGTTCTTCAGCACGAAGCGACGGGCACTTGCTGCTAATTCTCGGCAGGCGTAGGCTTCTGCGAAGTCCTGGATCTCCAGGCAGTTGGAGACGTCCAGTCGCTGCTCCAGGAAGGCGCAGCAGGCCTCCTTGACGGAAGGGAACTGGAAAAGGTCGGCCGTCTTGAGCAGCAGGTCCACGTTGTCGTGTGTGACTGTCACGCGGCCAGTGTAGCAGAAGTCCACCAGCAGGCCAAGGAGCTCGGCTGACACCTCATGCAGCACCACGCGGTCCATGGCACTCTCACGCAGCGTGCCCGCAAACATGGCACGGAAGTAGGTGCTAGCAGCAGCCAGCACGGTGCGGTGGCAGTGGAACTCCTTGCCCTCGGCACATAGTGTCACATCAAAGAACTTACGCTCAGCCCGCAGCTCGTGGATCCCCCGCAAGAGGTTGATGGCGTGTGCTGTGTCGAAAAACGGCAGCATGGAGGGCTGCGTCTGCAGAACTGGCTTCTCCATGGCAATATCCTTTTAGTTCACCTCAATCTCTGGCTGTGGTGTATTCAGAACCCCCGATTCATCTGTAAAGAGAAAAAACATGTTATGTACGTACTTGACATGTCGCGAGAAAGCATAGGGCCACTGAGGGAAGTTCTCATAGAAAGACACCGGAGGGTCTCAACAGGCCAACAGCTCCTTCCTTGCTGATTTATTTGTAAATAAGTTTTAAATTCAAACAATGCAACTGAGACATTCAGCTTTTGCAGTAATCTAGACAAGACTATTTACATTTACGTCATTTAGCAGATGCTTTTATCCAAAGCGACTTCCAATCCCTACCTACAGGGGGCAGTCTCCCTGAACAATTTGGTGTTATGGGTCTTGCTCAGGAACCTAGTGGTGGTATGCTGAAGGTAGGATTCGAACCCCTGCTTTGTTGGCCCAGAAGCAAGTATCCTACCCTCTAGGCCACCACCATTTCCCAATAGTTCACTGTAAAAGGGGGAAGTCAGCTCTGCAGGAGAAATGTTGGTGGCCACTTCTCCAAGTATTTCAAAGTGTTTGTGAATTTTTGAGAACTCAATACCAGATAGACAAAGATAAACAAACGCCCATAGCCTGAGACAAAGAAATAACTAAGCAGTTAAAACTAAACGTGATTAAACAGATTTGATACTGGGTGTGGGAACTGGGCCAATCTCAACAGTTTAAGTATGACAACCTACATTTGGATTAGATTAACTGAGATTTAGTCCTCTTAATTAAAGTAGCGATACTGAAAGAAGAAAATGCCCTGTATGCAAAAACAGCAACTCAGTTACTATCTCCAGTTCAAGTTCATAAATGACACGTTTTTTTAAAGATTAGTGGGGCATGAAAATGTGAGAAGAACAAAAGGAACAGAACAAGTAGATCCAATAGCAGACAAAAGAGTGGCAATAGATGAAATACAATAGGAAAAAAGTGTGGAAGACTCAGGATGAGTAGCAGGATTAGAAATAGAAGAATAAGTGGGCTAGGATTAGAAGAAGAAGACAGTTTTAATCCTGCTCTATACTGTTGTGTTTTCAGTGATAATCTTGCTTGAAATCCTACATTATCCAGCATTAGGAGTAATGTAAGTCAAAAAATCATTCAAGTACCAATTGCAATCACAAATTCCATAAAAAAAACATACACACAGTCTTCCTACCTGCACTGCCTCCTCAGGCGCCTACTCAAGTCGAGACACACAAGATAGAAGCAAGAAGCTTCTAGACTGCAATAACATACTGTTATGACGAACACATGAGTCTGTTACTCTTAAGAAATACAGCTTGACTCTTTGCCTAGTCTATAAATACACTGGCAGTGTCCGTTTCCACAGGGTGGGTGGGGGTGTACGCCTCACACCCTGCAGCCTGTTTCACTGGGGGGATTACTGAAATTCCCCCCTCCCCCCAACCACCTCCTCTGTGCCGTCACGGCCCTCGAGTAACGGATAACACCACTGATACTGCTGCAGTCAGGCTGAGTCTGTGTCCCTAAAACTCTTTCACTTGATGCCAATAAGGAAAGAGGATCATGTTCTTCACATACCACAATAAAATTGAGAAATCATGTAATTATACTAAAAGGTTTTCACTTGTTGCCTTGGAAAAGAAGGGTTCAAATCTAAACCAAATCGTCAGTGGGCTGCCTTGCAATTTGAGCAGCAGTTCTCGATCCAAGTTCTGATGACTCACTGCCCTGCTTGTAATTGCACCATTCTTGCTCCAAACTGTCGGATTCAACTAAACAGGTATTCTTAAGCCTCAAAGGGAAGATTTGCCCCTGTTCTGACCGATAAAATCCTAATATTTATGCTTTGGGAAAACTGCTCATGCAAGAACGGCTCAAATTACCCCAACACTGCCAAAGAATCTCACATATTTATTACCACTGAGGTCTCAATGAGCTTTATTTTTGAAAATGTCACGATGCATTGCATCAGCCACCGACTTAGACAGTCCCAAAAACGCCCCGACACTCCACTCTTATTATGCCGAGTGAGACATGGGATGTGAAAAAGCAGGCCATACGAGATTTGTCCTTCATAACTGATCAATCGTTATTATCCTTGAAAATGTTGAACTATTCACAAAAACAGTACTGGCCAAAGCACAAACGCTGTAAGGTAATGAAAGCAAGAGGCATTGTTTGCTATTATTACTGAGAAAAAGATTTGTAGATGACTGCAGGCTGTCTAAAACCAGAATATCTAGAAGATACACCAACTAATATATTTAGATAGGAGAATGTGCCATCACCAATTTATCACCACGGACATGACCTGCAATAGTCAACTGGTTGTCCACCAAGACATAAAGCAGTGATTGTCAACTTTCTATTTCCATAGACGTCCATTCATTTCCCGGTGGAAAATGAAGGGACGTCTATGGAGCTAGACAGCTTCATTCTGCACTTGGCCACGGAACAATAGCGTGAAAGGCCAGCATGGAAGCCTGAGGAGGACACAGAAACCCTGCATTAAGTCTTGTAGTTTAACGGTGAAGGTTAAAATGTTTAAATTACATTAAAACACTTTTGACTCCTTCCTAAGCTGAGTCAGACTCCTAACTGGAGAAAAACACAAATCTACAGTGCGCAGGTTCACTGTGACTCACTACGTTTATCTTTTACAGATTATATCATAAAGATCATAGGAGGCCATGAGCTGTGGTCACAAATATAGAGGAGATGATCTCTGTGTTTAGATTCTTACCATGAGTCATACACTTGCTATTCGCCCACCTAGTATTAAGTGTTACAAGTACTCCTGGGGTAAAGCTACAAGGGGTAGTTTATGGTCATTAATTAAGCTCTGGCTTTCCACAAGGGCATGGAACTTTGATATATGTAGAACTGCATGGACAGATTTAGGATGATTGTGTGTCTGGAACTTGGTTGTGCAAGTAAAGTGGCCTTTCCTTCTGGAGAAACTAGACTCAAAACAACCTGCAAAACATGCAGAAGTCATCTGTGACATGAAAATAACAACTAGATGCCAGTGAGCCTCGGCCACATTCCACACAGAGGTCCAACTATGCGGCCAGCAACACTCTGAAAGATGGATCACCAGCAGAGAGAGAGAGAGAGAGAGAGAGAGAGAGAGAGAGAGAGAGAGAGAGAGAGAGAGAGAGAGAGAGAGAGA
>JBBMFX010000128.1:4489305-4508805 GCA_037832545.1 Rhabdalestes septentrionalis
GAGAGAGAGAAAGAGAGAGAGTGAGAGAGAGAGAGAGAGTGAGAGAGAGAGAGTGAGAGAGACAGACAGACAGAGAGGGAGACAGACAGACAGAGAGAGAGAGACAGAGAGAGAGAGAGAGAGAGCGAGAGAGAGAGAGAAAGAGAGAGAGTGTGAGAGAGAGAGTAAGAGAGAAAGTGAGACAGACAGACAGACAAAGAGAGAGAAATAGAGAGAGAGAGAGAGAAATAGAAAGAGAGAGAGAGAGAGAGGGAGAGGGAGAGGGAGACATACAGAGAGAGAGAGAAAGAGAGAAATAGAGAAAGAGAGAGAGAAAGAGAGAGAGAAAGAGAAAGTGAGAGAGACAGACAGACAGAGAGGGAGACAGACAGAGAGAGAGAGAGAGAAAGAGAGAGAGTGTGAGAGAGAGAGAGTAAGAGAGAAAGTGAGAGAGACAGACAAACAGAGAGAGAGAAATAGAAAGAGAGAGAGAGAGAGAGAGAGAGAGAGAGAGAGCAAGAAAGAGAGAAAATAAACGAGGTAGAAACAAAAGAAATGGAAGAGAGAGACTGGTGGAAAGACGATGAGATAGAAACCGAGGCCAGAAAAGACAAGGGGAGTGTGAGAAAGAATGGATGAAAATAACAAAGGGAAAAGAAGAGAGAGTGAGAAAATTGCGATGAGATAAAAACAAAGAAAGACTAGAGAGAAATATAGAGAGGCATGAGGTCAATAAAAATAAGGGTGATAGAGAAGGATAACTGATGAAAAAGAAACAAAGGAAAAAGCAGAGAAAGCGAATGGGACAGAACAGAAGAGAGTGACACATAGATTCCAGGACAGAGAGAGAGAAGGAGAAAGAAAGGGAGGGAAATTTTGGGGTGCATTTGTCCACAACGGCCCTGAGCTGTGAGCCAGAGGTGAGAATTTATATCAGATAATGGACATTCATTCCATGTCCACGGGTCTCAGGCGAAAGATAAGGGAGCAAAACGACTGCCTACGAGTCTGAACAGAATGTGAACTGAAACTGAAAGGCCATGGAGATGATTATGATGTTTGGGCGATACAGTAATCAGCCAAGACGGAATTATTGCCTGCTTAATGCTTAGGCAGGGCACATCAGACTCGCCGGCGTCAGTGCCGCTGTGAGGCGCAAGAATATATTTAAAACCTCCAAGGAGACGCTCATCACCGGGAAGACTCAGGGGTCGTGATTCGAAAATTCTGGAGTTTTCCCAAGAGGGCCATTGTGTTCATTTGAGCTCAGGAGCACAGAGTAGCTCCGATGATTTCTGCTTTGGCCATCGAGTGTAGAGCACTGGCAGCGAAAGAGCAAATTGCGTGACAAGCATTCAGAATATTCCCGGAGGAATCCAAAGAGACGGCCTGTTGGTCTGGCAATGACTGCTTAATGATGAATGCCGTGCTGAGAGAAATGCCAAAATCTCATTTAGATGGCCGGCAATGCTGCTCTTCTCCTGCCTTTTTTAACATATAGCGTCTCTTTCAATTGAGCAGCCAGTTTCATGCAGTGTTAGCCCTCAAGTGGGATGATAGCACATCAGTTCTGGGAAGCTGAAGGCCAATAAACCACTTTTTTTCCAGCTGCCATGAAGCATTTTCGAGCACCTGGGCGTGATCAGCATTAGAATACTAACTGGTCTCCTCATGGCCATCTAGATACAAAACTACCTGATATATTGCTTCACAAAGAGGTGTGGAGGTCTTATTTCCTGTCTAGAATAAGGGCCGGGATGTTCTCATGGGCATCATGAGGTACAACTGGGGTTCAGTCTTTAGTGCCCACTGCATGAGTAAACAGGCTTTTAGTCCGGGCTTAATGTGCAATTCATGAGGTTCAAAAACACTGAGCAGTAACACCTAGCAGGTCAAAGGGGCCAAGCTGAGACGGCCCATGCCTCAGGACAACTTACCATTAGCAATGCCAAGCGCATAGAGAACAATAGATGTTTTGAATGTTATTTTTATTGTAGTGATTTCTATTATTCCACAACAAAATAATATATAAATGCAACAGTGTAAAGGTAGTATACTCTGTGAGCCATTTGCGCCATTCTCGCAGTGGGAATGCAATTCCTAAATGAGAATTTGGTGACGCTCCTTATGGTGACACTTCTCTCTAGACTCTCCAATCACAACGCAAGAATTGTCCACCAAACCTAAAAAATTGTCACACGTTTCAAATTCAAATTTTATAAAACCTCGCAACAGAATCAAATCCATCCCTTCTTTCTGGTAGGACTGAGAATCTTTCCAGAATGATTGGAACAATCGGTCACAGTATGGATCCCATCCCATGAAACCTAGCAAGAGAACATAGAGTAGCAAAATAACTTAAATGTAAAGCTTGTTATTAATTTGTTTATTTTGAGCATGTTGGGAAAATGTACTTTTTGCATAATTGCATTCATGTCCGTGTGGCAGCAAAGCCATCACTCCAAATAACTAAAACAATACCATCCAGTGACTCTAAATAAAGTGTACTACTGTTTCTTTATACACTGATATGGAGTTTAGCTAACATTACGTGAAACCTGCCTGAAAATATTTGCTATGAAAGATTGCATTGGGAGAATTATGTGGATTGGTTATTTATTGAATCAAGCAAATTCGATGCATTTCTTGTCAGACTATTTATCAGTTAACCATTTTTCCATTTTCCAATGGGCTCCCACAAATTATATGTACTCCTGTGAAACTTTCCGACAGTAACTGCCAAATTTAATTTTAGCTATTAGCTACATTTTAGTTATTAGCTAACCACTCTGTTCTGTTAGACAACTATAAGCTGACTCTGAGCTCACACACACTATAAAAACGGATCAACGACAGAAAACTATTTTAAAAGGGACTGTTAAAAATATCACATTTGATTAAATGAACTGTGCTTTTGCCACAATTAGTTTGATCAATATTTACAGGTCCTGGGTGATGCCCCCGCTGAATGTGGCACTTTTCCTTTGGCAGACAGGAACCATGCTGTACCTTAACTGGACTGTGATGGCACAGAACTTGCATCACCTTTTGATTCTCCTTTTATCTTCAAGTCCGGTAACCGTGTTTCTGATGCAGCGTAATTCTGTCCACTCAGTTTATGGCTGGTCAAGGCCCCAAAACCACATCAATATAATCGAACCAGTGGAAGGTTGTTTTTTTTCTGTCAGAGCTGCTTTTGATATTTTATTATTAATATGATTTATTATTTATATTATTTATATTTCCATGTTCTGATGACAAAATTTCAACCAGTCGGAAAACAGTGGCGCAGTCAACTTGGTTCTGCTGTGGAGTCTCTTGAGTTCATGTGCGGGTTGCTTTATTTGTGATGGAAAAACATTTGAATTAGTTTGAAGGAAGCACATGCTAGTTTTTACTCTCCAGCGAGGTAGCTGCAAAGGTAAAAACTAGCTGGGAAGGTAAATACTAATTGAGGATGGATTTGTATCTGACCAAATTAGGGAGAAAGCTGGGTTTAAAATAAACACATTGGGGCTATCAGCAACCCCATGAACAAAAGTTGGGGGGAATATTTAGGTTACATTAAAAAACCAAAGCCTAAGTGAAATTTTCTGGTTGGCCACAATGTTTTTACCTTAGTTCTTTTCTCCCTGTAGTTTTAATTCACTCTATTTTTTAAATGAGAGAGAGAGAGAGGCGTAGTATACGTGTGGTGTATACAGTTTGGGGAACTTGGTATGTTTCAATTTGTTTGCCTGGTCATTATAGAGACAAGTGAAACCTAATCATGACTCCAATTTCAGGAAAAATTCATATGAGTCAGATTTATTAAAGCAGCACCAGACACGTTCGTAGCCACGAACTCGGGCCTGTGTTTTGTTCGGCCTAATCCGAGAGGGACGTGCGAGTGAGCAGATGACCCTGACGCTGGCTGTGCAGGCTGGAGAACATGAAACTCCCCGTCATCCCTTCACATA
Organism: Rhabdalestes septentrionalis; assembly: GCA_037832545.1. NCBI lineage: Eukaryota > Metazoa > Chordata > Actinopteri > Characiformes > Alestidae > Rhabdalestes > Rhabdalestes septentrionalis. The sequence continues at coordinate 4,493,244 of JBBMFX010000128.1, forward strand.
AAACATGTCTGCCAGTTAAAAGGCAGTCCCTGGGCTTTTATCAACCTTGCTGACAGCAGGCCTCACTTCAACACTGCCCTTCATCTTGAAGTCTGAATGTCAAGTTGCCTTTCAGGAGAGCACTGCAGGTGTCTCCGGGCTCTGCTGTCCCGGACAATGGTCAAACACTGCGGATGTCAAAGGTAAAGTAAGAGGATGAAACATATCCTTAGTTTTCGGCACATTTGAAGTTATTTCATTATACTGCAACCTGCCAAACAAGACAAGCATGAAGACAAAGTAATGTAACAAATAGATGGTGAGTCTTTTTACATGACTATATTCCACCCAGCCTTAAAATGAAACGGCTGTTTCAGAGATTGTTGGTATCAAGGGGCTAGAAGGGCTGTCACTCTTGTACTAAAAAGTTAATTGCGGTAAAGTTTAGATTTTGGCACTCGCTTGCTGAGCTCAGAAAAATCAAATTACTCAGAAACTGATTACACTGAGCTCCTGAGGACCTGAAGGACTGCACAACTAAACTGTGGGCTTTGTCCCCTTCAACAATTTGGATTTGTGCCCTTCAACTTGTTTGACTATTGGTGGTTACATTTACATTAACTGCATGTAGCAGATGGTCTTACCCAGAGTGACGTGCATCAGTGCTCAAGTAGTCCACATTTATTCTTCAACCTGAAATGATTTGCTTAGATCAACATCTTCTATTCAACCAAGTTAATGCCAGCTCACCTAAACAACTCCTGTCAAAAAAAGCCAGAAATTAAGCAAAGGTAAGGAAGGTGCCACCAGAAATCTTGCCCCCCCCCCTTTAATAAAACAATATTACTAGCCCCTAACAGAGCCCCATGTCAGTGCTGGACTCCTACCCCCCCCTGGCGGTACCCCTGAGTTTAGGTGCCCATTTTTTCAATTAATATAGGATAGAAGAAGAATAAGCAATGGCAAGAAGCCTAATTAGTCCCTAAGGTGCTCCTTGAAGAGGTGGTTCCTCAAACAGCAGTGAGCAACTCCACAGATCTTATCTAATGAGGGAGTTTGTTCCACCACTTGTGTGGTCATAGTGAAATACATGATCACACAGACCCTATTAGGATGGATCAGCAAGTGGAATTGGAGCTCACACACTGTAATGCGTTCATTCTTGGGGTCAGATATAGATATGTTTGTGATAATGAATTCAAACTGGAAAAGTTGCAGTTCACTGGACTGGATAATAGTCGATTCAAAGTTAATGGCTCCATGATGATTCAATAAATATGCTAACCTCAGACACACATAGATTGGAGATCTGTGTAATAGGAGAGCGCTTTTTCAATGTGCTCCATCCTGCAATGTTAATCTTTGGCTAAACACTATTGACATATCTCCGGTATATTAAGTTAGAAGGAGTGTGCCTTATAAATGTGCATGTTAAATCCCAAATGACCTTATCAGTCCCACAGCAGAGCGGCTGTTGAATCCGCGTGCTCCTCTTTGTATGCCTGCAATAATTACAGGTGACTTTGTCTGGGTTTTCAATTACACTCTCAATTATTCTTCCAGGGGTCACAATTAAGTACTGTGGCTCAGTGACAAGCTTTGTTCCCTGATGTCCAACACAGAATTTTAAATAGTACCATCCTTAAGCGAACACCTGCACTTACCACCATTATACTGCCATCCACTACCCAGAAAACAGCGACAACTGTGTCCAAATCATTTCATGCATCTCTGGCCAATGTTAAAGGTTCAAGGGGTAATCTTCAGGTCAGGCAGCCATCCCCCTAGCAAACTTTCTCCAGTGCAGCATCAACAGAATGTGCTTCTGGATCACAAAATTGAGACAGTTTATCTAAGCAAATGAGGCAATTGGATAATAACTGTGTAGTATGATGCAAAGTAAAAAAGCTCCATGAAAACAGATACTTAAACTATATCAAGGCTTACATGGAAAGAGTGCATATCTAAGATCAGATCTTCATGCACAAATTAGAATTATGATACACAGAGTCAGTAGGGGGTGTGATGTGGCACAGGTCCCCACAAAAGTGACCATATGTCATACATGAGGACATCAGAGCACACAGTGTGAACAGCACAAAATTTACCCTAGAAAAGTATCGGGTAGCCAGGAACACAGCACAGTAGCTTGTGGGGGGATAGTACCTTGCTGAAGGGCATCTCAGTGGGGCCACTGGCAGTCCTGGGATTTGAATCTACGACTTTTTGTTTACTCCATAATTGCTAGGTCACAATCTGTTTTTATGACAAAAAAATGAATAACATGAATAGAATATATTCTGGTAACTCTGGCAGATACAGTGATATAGATGACTTGAATGCACATACTTGAGGTCCACTACTGAATATGAGACAAATTTGCTGTACTGAATAAAAAAACTTCATTAATGTGGTGATGGGAATTACAGGCCACAATGCTTATAACGCAAATTTGGCCAGTTTATTTTCTCCTCAAACCAACAGTGAACAGAGTTTTTTAAGTTGAAACAGAACATTTAAATAGGCAACAGTATTCTGAATGTAAACCTCAGTTAAGTTCCCCCCCTACAGCGATAATGCAACCTGGAAATCAGCATTTAAGGTGGAATGTACATTTCGAATAAGCAGCTGTGAATAAGGAGTTATCTTCAGCGTCGTCCGACACTATTGGTCAAATTGCCCGTCAGTTACTTGTTATTAATTATCAGTGATTTCTCCAAGTTTGGCGAGTCTGATTTGTATTTTTTAAATAATCATGGTGTGATGTATGTGATATACATTTGAATTTTGAAGTTTTCCTTCACATGTTTTTTTTTACTTTTGTTTTTAAATGTGTGCTGCTGCTCGTTCCTGCTTATGAAAGAAGCAGCGTGTGCGCGCATTGTGAACTCTTCCATATCCCAAAGCATCAGGCGTCCATTTGAAAACCTTTGAACAATGCGCGAATGATTACTAACCAGGTTTTTTCTGTTCAGTGGCGAAATAAATTTCACTTCTCATAAACTAGCAAATTCGCGCTTTGCACCACGCCACACCCCTTCTTTCCAGTGACCCGCCCTACCCAGCGCAAAGCCATCTGCTATCTTGACAATGTACATTTCTGCCGGAAAAAAGAACGATGCGCCCACACAAAACAACAATGATGGGTTGCGAAAGTCGCGAAGGCACGGTGCGCTGTGTGCATTATCGGGCCCATAATCTTTATTATAGTCACATTTACACTTAAGGGTGTTCTATACAGGGGTCCTCAGGTTATGACACAGTTTCGCTCAAATGACAGTGAATAAACCTGAATTTTGGTGTAAGTTGAAACATACCTTTAGTCACTTACTGATCAAACACAGTTGTAAAATAATTATCTAGATCATAAAAACACAACTAAGCCACAGAAAAAGGAAAAGTATGCCAACTCCCTTACTCATACATCACCTTACTACATATTCTTCCACTGTGTGCAACCAAACTAGTCCGCCCATGTAATCTGTAGGTACGAGGTGAACAGTGCAACAGTTGTGAACTCGAAGCTTCCTATGTCGAGACTGTTGTAACCCGAGGAGCTTCCATACCATTAACTGTTACCATAAGGGAGCACTTGGAGCACCGCAAGCCAAAAGTGCTGTGCAGTTGTTTACAAAGCTTTTGTTTTAAATTGTGTCCCTAAACATCATAAATAATCTTGCTAAGGTTCTCCAACCTTGCAATAATTACCACAACAGCATGCCTTTTGGGGTGAAACATGGATATTTTATGTTTGTTACTGTGGAGATTGAACAGACAGATTTAGCTGCTCTATTTTTTTAAACAAGTAAATAAATTTAAAGGTTACCCTGTGCAGACTTCTCTCGTATTGTTCTCTTGAAGGTTTGTAGCTGAAGGTTTCCCTAGATTATTCATTCTCTTCTCTGGTATGAGCATGACTCAACACCCCTTTGGGTTTAATGCATTCCTAATGCCTGCATATCGGTCTCTCCCATAGTAACTAAGTCTCCTGGCAGAAGAATGTGCCATTTCTGGAATCGAGACGGCACCATTGAGATTTAATAAGGCTAAAGCTAACAATCTTCTCCATGCTAGGGTGCAATTTATCTCGCTTGAATGCCACTGCGTTTGAAGGCCTTTGAGGGAGTAAAGCATGTCAGGAATCATTTTGCAGCCAACTGATGGTGGTTGCAAGTTCTTGAGATCATTCTGAAAGCAATCAGGTGAAAGAAGATATTAAAAACTGATGTACTCATTTGCAAGGCGATTTTGCCTTGCCTGCATTTTGTGTAGATTGAATCTCGGTTCACGGCTGCCTACACAGTGCACCAAGATCATGAAATAATTACTTCTGCAGCCAGAGGGGAGCCACTTGGGATTTAGCATTAGCATAGCTGCTCCCTTAGCATGGGCCAACAATTTGCTAGGCTATTTGTGAAAACAAATAATTTGTCCTGTAGTGTATCTATTGCAAGTGTAAAGAATTAAGCTAAGAACCCTGAAAAAAGTTGCTGAAGTTGCTCATATTTCCTTTTTGACCTCGGAGCGATCAAAATCAAGCCAGAATTTACATTAGCGGCAGCATTATCATTATTTATCGGGATCCTCTCTCATTTACACACAGAGAGAGGAAAACAACGGGCCGCTCCCAGTGCTGAGCCCTTGACACACATCCATTAATTTCCATTTCCTCCTTCATCTCGTGCACTAATATCTCGCCTGCAAGAGAGAGGACAGGCCAGTGTCACTTATTATTCCACTGAGTCACTCACTGAATGAGGAAGAGCTACTGGCCAGTGTTAGAGCAGAGCTATAGCAGCATATTCTGAGGAGCAATCTAATGAACTTCTCATATGGAAGTATCCCATTTAGCAAGAAGACAGCGGCCCACTGTTGGCCTACTTTTCTACCCCTCCTAGCTATCTGTGATACTATTACTGGCTTTTTAATTAATTAGCAATTAAGCAAAGTTTCAAACACAACTAGATTGAATTTCCATGAAAAAAATGCTAAGTGTGATTACGTTTACTATAAAGATGGTTTTTGGAGACATTGGTTTTATAAGCAAAAAATTTTGTGCTAAAGAAAAAAATAATGTACACACAGCATGAATTCAAAGCAACCCTTTTTCTGATTATTTTAATTTAGGGCCTAGAATTCTACCACTGAACCTTTGAGGGGGCCACTAACTCCACAGCTCTTACCAAGCCATTTATGGCTAAGGACAGATTAAAGCATGTCCGCGTTCATGGGCTGATTAATTAAAATAAACCAAACAGTGACATGATTTTATAATTAATATGAACTTTTAGTGCCTTGAAGTCTTATTATAAGTCTGTTGTGTGCTCCACAATGCTGATAAGTTTCTCTTTGTCCCCTTCCAGCCGCCTAAGCTGTGACAGCACAGAATCTTTCTCACAATCTAACACACATTTATAAGGCGACTTGGCCATCTCCTCTCTCTTCCTATATATAGCCAAGACGACATGGCCAGAAAATCTTTTCTTTTTTTTATGAACAATACAGTACTGAACGACTCAAATCTGAATACACAAGCATAATACTGGATATTAATAGAAATGTTGATGATGGAGCCATACCAATGATTCGAAACCAGTTGGAGGAGAAGGGGCACAAAATTCCAGCTACAAACAGAATAATGATAATATAAATAAGACCCGAGATGAACAATAGTGTGATTAATTCTAGAATCAGACAATAGTGATACTCCTGAAAGAGTGTGATTACTTCTGGAATCATACTTGTGATGTAATGCAGTGCGCATTAAACATAGAAAAGTTGTCCTAGCATTAAAAAGAGCCCTAAAACGTTGTCACAGCATGTACTTTCATTAAGTTGTATATAGTGATGGCTGCATGAAAAGTCATGAGATTGGGTTAAGTACAATCTAGTACTGAATCCTGAGAACTGCTAGCTAATACATTGGCATAACAAGTAGTCACTTTCAGGATTTTTTAATTAGCATAATAAATCCAGTGAAACTCTAGTTAGTTAATTTGTAACTAATTGCCAATCCTAAAAATGGCCATCTATTGTTGGCTAGATGGCAATTTTTTATTTGTTGGCTAGCATCATATCATTAGTCCTAATGTAGTATCCACACACGTAACTGCAACCTAATATGTCCTATACACTTGCAGACAATCCTAATGAATGCAGGTAAATAAAATAAACTAGACATGACTATATAACACACCGACTGAAAGTCTGTTTGCGCTCAAAACCACTTCTTGACTCTTTTTTTAATATCTAAAGCTGCTGCTATCTGCTTTAAGAATACATTTAAATGAAACCAATTTTTAGTTCTAGGCCTTGGGCTATAAAGTGTTCTGTTACAAAAAAAATGTATCACCTGACATGCATTCAGTTTAGTCTTTGTTTGCATAGTTAATATGGGCTGGAAATATATGGAAATATATTCAGCTTGGGAAGAAAAACTAATGCTATCATACTGGTCAGAGAACAATGCGAGCTAAATGGAAAAGGGAACAGTTGCTAAGGTTATACAAGGTTTGTTAGAGATTAGATTTCTTCTAATCTGCTGTAAACTGAATGCGTCTAATACATTAAATCAGTAAACATTGAATACAAGGTCTTATTCCTGAAAGCAAGCTACAAATTTGACTTCTGTTTGATGTAGAATGATGGCCAGTTATTAAATGCTCCAACTGGCTTCCAAAATCACTTTATATGCCTGACTTGGGAGCTCCTTCATTCATAAAATCTCTTTCAGGATTAAGCTTTTTTGTGTGCATTATGGCTTTGTGAGTTTGTATTTTCACCCCCTGCTTTTAGAATTCCAGGCACAATAAAAACAGACAGTCAGGGTAAGTTATTTTGTCTATCATCTGAAACTAGACAGATGCACCATTCCCCACGGCCTCTTGTCAAAGTTCAGGATGTAGAAGCGCTGACAGGCCAGAACCCAGCAAACACTCTTATATATAACCAGGAGATGAGTGCTGAATATGTGATATAGTATTTACATGGTAAAGTGTGGTCAATACTGCCTCATTCACCAGGATCCAGGTCTGAACTCTGCTTGAGATTCAATCCAGCCTGGTTCTATATAGGCCCCAATGGCTAAAGGTCCTGATGGTCATAAAGAGGACAAAATCTGATGTTTACATGCTATTATATGTATTTGCATTTTACACAATATAGGGGCAGCTGGTATCCTAGTGCTTAGGGAGTTGACCCTGTAATCAGAAGGTTGTGGGTTTGAATCCCTTGAGCAAGGCACTGGCTCCACTCACTGCTCCCTGGGTGCCCCTCATTGGTGGCAGCTCCTTGCTTCACTTGGGGAATGAGTTAATCTCAGAGAAAGAGTTTCACATTGTTCACACTGTGTGCTGTGCTGTTCTGTGGTTTGTCGTATAAGGGAGCATTTTATTGCACTTTGTTCTGCTTTGAATTGCTTTGGGGATTAGAACAGTACATCTGGCTAATCCTGTCATTCATAGTCATTTATAAAAGTGCAGAAGTGAGTGAAATAATAGATGACAGACCTGAAAGGACTATCCATCTGTTATCTGAACCCCTTATGCCTCACTTGGCTGAAGTCCATCCCAGTGGTCAGAATATTGAAGCAAAACATTGGACACGTAACCAGTCCATCACAGGCTGAACAAATACAAACAAACTCACTCCCAGAGGCAGTTTAGCATCTCCTGTTCTCGCCTGACAGGTGCATTTGGACCTGAGAGGAAACTAGAGCATCCAGTGGAAACCTTAAAAAAAGACAAGAGGAGAGCATGCAAAAAGAATTTTTTTTTAAACAATATTATCACTGTATTTAAAAGTGATATTAAACAACATTAAAAAAAATAATATACATCACAATTTGCAGATTTTAAGGAATCTTAAATGAATTTTCTCAAATGTTTCAAAAGGTTTTAGTTAAAGCTGGTGGCCTTGTGGTTAGGGAGTTGCCCCTGCAATCAGAAGGTTGTAGGTTTGAATCCCAGGACTGCCGGTGGCACCAATGAGGCACAATTTCACACTGTGTGTTATGGTGTGTTCACACATGACATAAACTGACACTTTTTTATAAAAATATATTCACAACAGTGTTGCACTTTGTACCAAATACAGCCCGAACAGAAAATGACATTTGAACATGCTGACTTGGGCAGCAAATAACTGGACTCTTGGAAATGGAATGATTCCCAAGGTACCACCTTTTTTTCTAATTGTAAGAATACTGGTAGGACTGAAGCAGTTCTATTTAATGCATTATTCTTTTGCAAACCAACAAATAAAACATTTTATATTTAAACCATCTGAAGAGAATTTAACTGTTGGAATGAGTTCAGTGGAGGAAAAAATGCTCCACTATTGATGCTCAAGGACACGAAAGCAGTGCAGATTTTGTCTTGTGCACCAGTTTAAACCTTAAGGAAGGATGTGGCAGCATTTCTGAAGCCAGGCATCAGAGTTACTGAGGTTTATGTTTGATCTTTGTTCCCACAGGGAGCCTGTGGAGTGATCTCAAAGAAGGAGTCAAGAGAACTCTGGGAAGTTATCGATCCGGCCAGATCCCTGACTGCTTTATAGAAAAGCGATAACAAATGATGGAAGACCAGCCAGAGAAGTGCTGAAGTTCAACTCAGGAAGGAGTCAGTCTTAAATAAAACCATATACCAGTCTTTTAAAAGCATGTCTGACAGACTACGTTGCTGTTTGGTCAGTAGATTCTGGTGTTATCTAAATCAGGGGTATAATCTAAGGGGACAGGGATAGGGGGCTAACAACAAGAATGCTGGAATAAAATGACCCCCCCCCCCCCTATACCAGGGTGTGATTAGGTCTGGGATATTGCGCTATAGCACTGAATGGGTTTTAGTAGACGCACATTGTTTGGGATACTTCACTGTCTATATGGATAGGCATCACATACTTACAAAGAAATTACAGCAATAATGACATGTATTGCTTACTAGGCTCTAGATGGGCTTGCTTGTTTTTTTACTGCCTAGATAATGCGGTTGAAACTGAGATTTGGATGATTTAGCTAAACCTAATGTGCCAGCCAACTACATTGAACTTATTACGTTTATATTTAAAAGAAAGTACCTCACACTACCAACTAATGTAAACATTTTGTGTGTCTAGGTGCGAATGGTGGTTATGGTGAGGCCTAGCAATGCGGCTAATTAGCCCAACGAACCTCCAAGCACCTCCTAAAGATCCTCCACAAATGATAACAATTATAATATATGCAACATTAATTAAATACATATTTAAATACCTTTAATCAAAATCTCTGTGTGCAACTGCATTAAACCGTCTGTATAAACATTTCTGTAGCAATTTTCAGATAAAAAAATTCTGACCACAACATGATGCCACCTGCCAAAACGAGGCGATGACAAGGAACAGAGTGTGAGAAGCATCCTGCTCGCTCCCTAAGAGTGGAACATTATGATGGCAGCATGACTGCACTCTCACACCACTGGGGCTTGATCTGGTTCTGTTTGGTAGGAAATAACATGGCATTATACCCTGGGAGGCTTCCCCAGCCGTCTGTCTCTCACAGTATGTGTGAGAAAGAACAGCTTGGCATGGCCCACTGAAGAAACCTTTAGTGAAGCCTCTTCTCTCAAAGCAGCAAAGCAGCTGTGTCATTATAATGGGAGGCTGGGATGAACCTGGGCGAGTATAGGAAGAGGAGCAGGCCAATTATTAGTTGGGACAAAGGACATTCGCCAAGGCCTAAGATCTATGCATGCACTTATAAAGAGTTTGAAGTGACTTCAGAGCTTAAAATGACGACTCATGAAAGACACGTCTCCAGTCTCAAGGGTGAATCATTAAAGATGATAACTTGGTTACAGAAATTAATCATCGCCCATGGGAGCATGGATCAGCGTACATCTGAATACAAATGTATCTGCTGGCAAAGAAACAGAGAACACTTCAAACTATCATTTGATCAACATAATGTTTTCCTGCAGATTGAGGGACACATCAGCACTCAAACATGAAGGGGCTAAAAAATGGCTCTTTGGGGCGATGCCAGTTTTGGACCAGTTTTGGACTTGAAGAACCTTTCATTTTATGCAGGAAAGACAGTTTTTAAAGTTTTAAAGGAGAGCAGTGATGAGTGGTGAGGTGGGGGGATTCATGTAGCTTCACACTCCCAAAGTTAAGGCCGTAATGAATCTATAGTGTCCTCACAATATCTTCCCCAATAAACACTAATATTAAAAAAGAAATAAAAAAATATGGCTGGGTTACAACCGTCAACCATGCATTGCCACCTGAAATAGTAATTCATGTAATCATAATTGATTACAATATCACTAAACGGAACTAAAATCAACAAGACTCCTGTTTTTAGTACTGCCTGTTCTTAGTTCAATGTTTAGCAAAATAACAGTGTGTGGTTTGTCCATGTGGTGTTGCCGTACCCCAGCAAAAAAAACTGTTTGGCTGCCTGGAGCTGTAATCAATAGGAATCTGTCTCTGTTTAATTATTTCCAAATTTGTTAAAAAGTGTAAAAACTTTATTTAAAAATGCAGTGTTCCTTAGGCTGTATCACTGTGCATGGCATGGCTTTTGTAAACTATTATGATTTGAACTCAATGTTGACTCTTTGGCCATGGGTGGAATCCTGTCACATCATCCTAGCTAGCAGGTGGAACTGCACATTACTAAAACAGAGAGAGAAAACACATAGAATAACGCATATTTTATTTTATTTATGCTGTCTTAAAAATGTCTGCCTGTAGACAGGTCAAGAAAGCCTATCAATGTCTAAAATCCAATTAAAATAAACACTTCCCCGGTGACCTATTAATAAGCTGAATTTTCATATATAATCCATTTCCTAAAGATTTTACTGGGGATCTATTAATTAAGGAAATATATTAAAATATTAAAATGACACTTCACCATTGACCTATTCATGACATGAAAGGATGTGTGAAATTGTTTTAGAAAGACACATCACTGATTATCTGTGGATATGGTCAATGGACGTCTAAAATCTAGCTTAAAAAGTCACTACACTGATGTCCTATTAGTCTAAAATCCGGTTTAAGAAGACACTTCTTTGAATAATATGAATGGGCATCTAAAACCCATTTTAGAAACAAGACACTTCATCTAGTGACTAAGGTCTAAAATCAATTTTAAACAAATAATTGTTTAAAATATTAATAATATCCACAGGAATGAAAAATCTATATTCATATTGCACATTATCTTCTAATTGTCTCCACAGACTGGCTAATTCTGCTCTTCTCCTCCAGGCCTTGTGCTCCTTCTGAACTACGCTGCTGGAGCTTCATTATCCATCTCACCCTCGAGTCCCCCTGACATCTCACTCTTCACAGGTGAACCAAATCTGCACAAAATGAAGCAGACATTCAGCTCTGCTTCAACTATGAATAAACGGACAAAAGAATGAACGTTTTAGCCATTCAAAGTACAATTTTCTAAGTAATTTTTTACGGAGACCAGGAGCCACATTGACACTTTGAGGCTAGAGTGTAATGACATGGCCATGCAGTTTGCACAATGCTAATCGATAAGGTGTAAGTTTCCATTATTTGCTATGGATTAGCCTTGTAGCTGCAGTGCAAAACTAAAGAAAGACGCCAGCTCCTGGGCCGATCTGGGCAGGGGAGGAGACTGTATTATTTTGATACTTTTCATATTTTGCTTTTAAAGTGTAGTCACACCCCAACTGACAGCATTCTGTCATACAGTATCAGGAGCCACTTTAACAACATGACAGACTTTTGTGGACTAGTACCTAACCTCTCTACCACCAAACTCTCCTAAGTGCCCCTTTTGTTTCTGAGCTTTTTTAAAACTTGAAACCAAGATAAAGCTATTCGGGTGACCCAAAGTTTCGATTTTGGAAAGGTTCAGAGATACAAAAACTGTTTGAATGAGGCTGTCATGAGCATGAAGTTTCAAATTTAAGAGCATCTATTGCTGACAAACTGTCAGTGGCCTTAATTGGTCCAGGTACGTTCCACCCTCTCCCTGACCTCTCTCCCATGACATTTCTCTTGATTTCTGCTCTGCTCTTCTTTTCTTGTTTCTTGTTGCAGCGGCTGGAAAACAGCAACTGTGTTTGTCTCACGCATCCCTGGTCTATTTTTGTGTGACCTTTCATTACATGTCACCTGGGTGTTTCTGGGGGCCCGTCTCAGTGTATGCGGAGGCCGATTAAATGGCAACACCTAGAGACACGAAATGGCAAACCCTCACTTTCGGCCTGAGGAGCCTAGCATGCATTGTTGCTTAAGACTTGTTGTCCACTGACATTTAAGCATCGCTAATGACTCTGAATTTAGGCCACCGTCCATGTTCTTAAAAAATGGGTGAATTGGAAATCTTCCCCCCTTTTTTGGTGAGAGGTAGTGTGGCTGAGACCAACTCATGCGTTTTGAGAGGAACAGGAAATGGGACACAGAGGGAGGGCCAAGAGTAGATAATGCACTATTTGTCTGCACAGAAACAAATCTCATGCTTCAGGATTGCAGCCAAATATTTCATTATTCTGCTCATGCAATTTCACACACAGGGTGTCTGCCATTTGATACAGCACAGCTGGGGCTGACGAGGGAGCTCAGGGTTCAAAAGAGATGCTCTGTTCCCTAAATCTTCAGATTAAACATTTGTCGAGCCTGGATTACAGTGCCATGAAAAACATTTGCCCTTGTGATTCTTTCTATTGTTGTAAGATTTTATTGTTTCAGATCTTCAGATCAAACTCAAGAGAAGCTGAGCAATCAATTATCATTTCATCGATTGAAATTAACAGTAACTGGCCCTCAGTCAACCCATAAACCAAATGCACTTTATACCTGGGATCAGTCGAAATAGACACACTCAGGCTTTATTACTGTTAGTCATGTTGAATTTACATAGAAACTTTCCAGCAGTGTGAAAGTTCCTGGATGGGACTCAGCAACCCCTAAAAGAGCCTCAGCGAGTGGCACACTATTCTGCAGTAAAAAGCAATTCCAGAGGAGGCGAGAAAGGAAATTGTTGAAATAGATCAGTCTGGAAAAGGCTGCAAAGCCATTTCTAGTGCTGTGGGACTCCAACAGTGAAAGCCATTATCTCCAAATGGTGAAAACTGGAAGAGTGGTGAATATTCCCAGATAATTCCTCCAAGAATGCAGCCATGGCTCATCTGGGAGATCATGAAAGCTCACTCAGCGAGTTTATTATGCAAAATAAACATACAAGCGCCACTGTTAGAGCGGATTGCAAAACACCATACAGATTAAAAAAAAAAAACATTTGCACAGTCAGTCTTTTCTTCCAGAGCAGCAAAATCATACATACAAACTTAGCGAGAACACAAATACAAACACGTTCACAAAATGTATTTTTCATTTAAATATGATGTTGTCCTAATCATCACACTATACTTGGTCTGTATAATGTATGTTACGGGACTCATTTGTATAATGGATGTTAATGTATGATGTATGAATTGTTTGTTTTTTGCCCCTTTAGCCTGATGACTAATTCTGGTGCATTTCATGGCTCATGAATTGAGCGTGTCGATTAATGTACAATGTCCCTTTTAAATAAATAAATGAACAAACAAATTAACTAGATGAACATCTAAGTGTAGGCCTGGTCAGTGTTTTCTCTCCATTAGTCTTGGTTTGTAAGGACGGTGGTTCACCAAGGAGAAACTGTCTGTATTTTCTACAGTGCATGTTGCCATACCATGATACCATGATATTTCTATGCATTTTTATCCCCCTGAAGTGGCACGGAGGCAGTCTTGCCTTACAGCAAAAAGGGCTTGGGTTCAATCCCAGGCCAGGGCACGCTAAAGGGTCCCCTTGGAGAAAAACCTGCATGTTCTCCCTGGTTTCCTTCCACAGTTCAATGGCATGCATCTACTCTGTTAGCAAAGAACTGCCACCTGCTCTGCAGCTATTAACTCTGTACACAAAAGCTTTCTATGTTTAATTATCTCCATAGAGGCTCTCTTTCTGTCTCTATGGGTCGATCAGAGGACAGGTTCCCACTTGATTCTCCTGAGTGAATGCCATGAGGATTGGAGATGCTAGATTCGTGTGAAAGTGTGAGTGTGTTCATCTATGTGTCAGTCAACCAGAGTGTTTCTTCACCTTTCACCTTATAACTGCACTGATAGACTCCAGCATCTCCTGTGGCCCTGGTTAAAGATCAGCGGTTCAGACCATGCCTGTATTGTTTTTCTTGCTCTTTGTCTTGTCTGCGTTTGTGGTTTTATGTTCTGTTCGGTTCTGCTATTGTGTTGCACCAGGGTCCTGGAGCCACGTTGTTTTGTTTTTACCATTTGTAATGTGTATATAGTAGCAATGACAATAAAACCTACATGATTACCTGACTTGGATGGAGGTAACACGCCAAGTTTCTGTGTACTGATGAAAGAAGGCCTGTTATATCTACCATAAAAATGGAATAGAGCAGCATATTTACAGTTTTATTGTCTATCAGGGGCTCCAGTTCTTGATGTCAGAATGTGTTGGAGCGGCACTGCATATTATAACTCAAGATTTTTGCAGACATTTATGCTTTAACTTTGTAAACTGCAGTTTTAAAATATCTGAATAGTAATGGTAGAGCCCCAGATTCCACAGTATCCACCAAAAACTTTGCCAATGCAGTGGGGCATTCTAGAGCAGCTGCACATCATGAAGCCAAATGTCGAGTCATGGTCTGTCATTGAGTGTAAAACCTTTCCAGAGTAGAGTAGAGGCCACAAAGTGGAGACGGTTGTTGGAAAATGCAGGATACACAGGTGTCTTTAATGTACACTTATGCGTATTGTGATGAAACTACAAAGAACTTGACAAACTCATGAACTTCGTCGCCATTCAATCAGAGTTGGACGTGTCACCCTCACATTTCATAAATATTTGTTTGGACCCCCCGTATTTAACATAAATAGTTCACCCAGAACTGTTGAATCTTGAATCTTTTGCGAGAGAATCCACTCTACTTAATCAATCGAAGAATACACACACCACTGGAAATCCGAGCAGCCTGTCTTTTCTTTGCATGCGATGAGATGGAGGTAAACCCAGAGCGGATTTCCAGTGGTCTTAAATTGATTACATGGAGTGAATTATTTCAGGGAAGATTCACGATTCAAGATTCAACAGGTGTTTCCAAACACCCTCACCCCTTAAAAGGACGAGATTTGCAGTAACCCAGCCCCCCAAAAAACCCCACCCTCATGCTTGCCCCTCACATTAAAAATGCTTCTAACATCCCTGGATTAACTGATGTAGTGTTGCCTCTAAGAAGTATTTGCAAATATATTGTGGACAGCCACAGGCTTGCTCTCTCACTGGACTTACTATTGCTTGCCCACTTGGGCCCTGAGTGAGATCAGAACGAGTCTGCCAACTGCACGGCACCCCATCATTTCCTGATGCCCATGAGACTGCTAATGGACCGCTGTTCCACCCGGCACCCCCACTCAACCCTTTAAGCGCCAAAGTTGCAGAATTGCGCCAAGATGTCATCATGTCTAAAACAGACTGTATTTACAAATATCGTGTAATGTAGCATTTGTATTCCCTACCACTAGTTGGCAGACATGTAGTA
>JBBMFX010000128.1:4523994-4536930 GCA_037832545.1 Rhabdalestes septentrionalis
ATTATTATTATTATTATTATTATTCAAAGATGTTATATAATAGGATGTTTCACAAATACAAAATTTTTAACACACACACACACACACAGTGACTGGGCTCATGGCCCAGTCAATCTCGGCTGCTGTGTTGCAAAACCTCCTGGCTGGCAGTCCAGTCAAACTCACCTGCTGTAATGAACGATAAAAAATGTGAATACTGATGCCATTCCAATTATTTACAGGCACCAGAGCAGAGTCCCTGGTCCTGCTCCTCTGAAGACCATGCCACACGGACACACCATTCGGTCCAAGACACAGTTATTCCACATAGCTTGCATCCCAAAGAGGAGGCAGGTATGCACAGGTGGTTTATGAATTTATCATTTTCAGCCACATGTCACCTGCCATAACTTTTTATGCTCTCACTTTGAGTTTTATTGAATAAAAAACACTGATCTTCATCTTCATTAAAAATCTATTGCTTCAAACCGTTGCACTCTGCATGCTGTGACACAGTGGGAGTGCTGTGGCTTCGAATCCAGCGGTGGACATCATGTGAAGCTCACCCTGAAGGAAACTGTGGTGATGGATTAATAGCCCTGCTTTGGAAAGAGCCAGTCACCTCAAGACTCAATGTCTTTTGCTGACTGACAAAGCCTGCCCTATTAAAGTCCTGAATTCTACCCTGCAGTGAAATGCATTTATCTAAAAATATCTCTCTATATTCTTAAAGAACACAGAAGTAACTGGTCAATGGGGTCATTCGGTAACACCATATAGAAAGGTGGGTCTGTCGGTGAGATTGAGAAATTAACAGACTCTTCTGAACTAGAAAGCTGCTTCAAGCTGAGCTGATTCTCTTCTGATTAGCTAAGAAATAAGTATTAGTATTGGAAGAAGAACAATATCTTTACTAGCCCGATTTCCCCACCTCACACAAGCAATCAACTCTTGACCACAGAAGCGAGTCTTAAGAGGAATGGCATATAAAATTAAATTGGTGCCCTTGGGATTGTATTACATTAATTCTATTGTCTTGAACACTATTAAATTGCTATATATTTCATCTGAAGCTCCCCATGAGACTTAAACTATTAAATGAGCCTAGAACATTACAGTTGTAACAAATTGGCAAGTGTAACTTATCAGGGAATAGAGAGAATAGAAAAAGAGTGTGGGCTGTCTTCTATTCTGACAGAAGTGAATAATGAAGTGTTGAAAAGCATTAGCTGTGGTTCCTTTGCGATCTCAGGGCTTCACATGTGGATATTAGGAAGGAGGCGAGAAGAGCGGAAAATGCTTCCTCTCAAGTGCCGGATGGGTGGGTGGCTGGCATGAGGTAATTTTTTTGTTGTTTGTATTTTATAACCCAGTTGCGTACAAACGCTCTGAATAGTTCAGTGACTTTACAACCTTGTGGAAGAATGCAGGTATTTATAGCCTCAAACATCTGAAAACATTAATCACCAGTGGGGAAGCCTGCCAGTCTACATTTACATAATAGTATCACCATACTCTTTGTATTTGAACCCTGCAAGCTCTTATTCCAACGTTATATGTTGAACAAATGAAAGTCTGCAAGCTTAAAATGCTTACAATGGGCAAAAAACATTCATGTGAATCGCTGTTAGCCTACTCTAGAACAGAATCTCTGGGATAGAAGGAACTACCATTACCATTCCCAAAAGTGGTTCTTCTGTAGCATTGCTTAAGAAAAATCCTGTTTTCGAGGGTATGTGGTGTTCCATTTTAGGAGTCAAAAGTGCAGAAAAGGAACTGCACTCTTATAATCCCACAAAACGTTTCACTCTTATAATGAGAGGCTTGTAGATGGTACTTGGCTTATTTACTGCAATGTAGGACTAACATAGAGAATTACTATTTAAGCATTGAGGTGTCCTATTTCTATGTATAAATACTGCTTCTATGTAAACCTTTCATTGAAATGTTCTTTATGGGGAAAAATGTCAGTGTACTATGGCATGGCTCTAAAAATCTTTTTTGATTAAGGACATGGGCGTCACCACCATTCAGTTTGAGGGGGAATTTTACTTCGTCCAGCGCTGTTGAATCTTGAATCTTTCGTAAAATAATCCAGTCCACTTAATCGATAGAAGACTTTGCATGCATGCAGAAACCTACCGTTCCACCCACCCAAACCATGCCTCCAAACACCGCCCCACACCCAAACCCTGCCCCCACGCATCCACTCTCACATTAAAAATGCTTCTGACGCCCCTGATTAAGGGTGGGCTAAGTGTTTTCAAACATGTATGTTTACTTTTGGTTAGTACCTGTTGACTTAGCACTTGCAGTTATATTCTCATCTGTTACCATCTTTACACATTATTCGGTCCATATTGCAAGTACTAGACCCAATGAAGACTTTTGTGCTACTTTCTGAAGCAAATCAAACACATTTGGCTTCGTGTTTATTAGAAAAACTGATTTCTGAACATTTTACCCCTGATTATACATGTCTGTTCTTTCCATAACTTTAATTTAGGTAATGACCTTTTTCACAGAGTTGACTGAAACAGAGTTGACCAAACCCAACTAAAGACCATGTAAGTATTTAAATGAAAAATAACATTTTGTGAAAAATAACTGCTTAGGACTGCACTCCAGGGCTATAATTATTAGATTTTTGTATATAGATAATGTGATATTTTACAGTTTATTGCTGTCTGTGCAGGAAAAAACCAACACCATTCACATTTATGACATATATTTGGACATATTTTGACACTGAAACAAATTGAAGATGTGCAGAATCAGACTTAGGAGGACAGAATGTAAGTAAAATTGCAAAGATATTCACGACACCACTACAAATATACTGTGTAAGTAATGATAAAATTACTGTGAGACCACACTTATATTATTCTTAGTCAGGAAAAAAGCAGAAAACTATGTATTTAACATAAAATTACATTGAAGCCTTAGCAACGTCACATTGTTAAGTGTTTGCTGTGTATCGCTCCCTTCCCTTTCTGGAGACTTGCTTTCACTTTTTCTCCTGTAATATGCAGGGCTTTACTTGTTCCTTGTTTAGTCTTAGAAGTCAGCTGCATTTTCTCGGCATCTGAGAAATTCTGAAAACAAATTTACACTCACAAGCCCATAAAACCTTCCCCCACAAGTCTGTGACGTACATATGGAGGACTGTAGGCGGACGTACTCCCAAACACAATCTTTATTAAGTATGACACAAAACACAGTTGAATGAAACATGAAACAGAAGCAAAACTATGAGTTAAACACTAAATAATTAAACGAAAAACTGTGAGAACACAGAGCAAGAATTTCTATCACGGAAACGGGTACAAACACAGGAAATCATGGGGGAGTGACCAATAAAACACCAAGCACAAAACCTGGGGTAGAAATACATAATCATAAAATAGGTTCTGCTATGAGGGGCACAGTACAAGCGAAGGGGGCAGGACCAGGGCAGAACCAGGGAGCGAAAACCAATAGAGACCATGTAAAGTGACCATTTGGTATAGGTGAACACACCATAGCACAAAATTCGTTCTCTGCATTTAACCCATTCCAACACATAACCAAGTGCCAAGAACACAGCACCTGGGGAGCAGTGTGTGGGGATGTTACCTAGCTGCATCAGTGGTGCCATTAGCAGTCCTGAGATTCAAACCCATGGCCTTCTGAGGGCAAATCTCTAACCAGCAGGCCAGCAGCCGTCCCTGTAATGTATATAAAGTCAAGGAGTGACAGAAGGGAGCAAGACCAGACAGTCCAAATCTGTTATAACATCTGATGTGTAGTCTTTCTTATATTCCTCATTTTTTCAGCAACTGGAAGTGTTGAATCTTCTTTTGACAGTGGAGGACTAGACAGAACACCTGTGAATTTTAAGCTGTGGAGTCCAGCCTGATTTTCTCCCTTCTCTCAAAGATGAAACCTTTTAAAGTGTTGTTTTTCTCATGGGAGAGGTTTGATAAGATTCCAGATCTTACATTGTTTTTCCATTACTTTTTCCATTGTCTTTATCTTTCCAGAATCCGAAATGTCTGCTTTAATCACTCCTTTTGTACAAGGCAGCTGAGGTGTGTGTAGGTAGTTGCTTGGATGTTAGTCTTTGAAGAGGAGCCTAACAGCACTGGGAGTAGGGGGCACGTGAGTGGACAAATTAATTAATTTGAATTATTATCTACTTAATTAACACTTTAGAAGCTTCTTCTATTTAGTTTTTTGTAAAAATATATTATCTGACACTGAAACATGAACAACTTGTACTTAATGGCTGTTTTGACTGGAAATTAATTAAGAATGTGTGGTCTCCGACTATTACGTTTAAACAGTGTCGCAAAATAAACTTGCTAATTAAGTGTCAGGGCCAATTTTCTTTGTTATGAAGATTGTCTTTCTCTGGCCCTCGGCACATTTTTGTCCTGAAATTGTTTGAAAACAAGCACACACATATGCTCTCGTACAGAAGGTGCACGCCGGGTGGAGAGCTCTGGGGAACAGGCGCCAAGGGGGACGCGTTCACGAGGGGACGGCTTGACCTAAGAAAAACAAGCCTGCTGCTGAGGGGGAGAGACCTTTCATTAGGGAGCATCAGCAGGGGAGGCACTGGAGGGAGGAGTGAGGGGGTGGTGGTGGCACAGGATGGGGCCACACACTTCACTCCCACTAATCGTTCACTACGTCTTGCACTGCCAGGCTCTTCTGTTGCAAGACTTTAACGTGATGCAGTAATTCTGTCCGTGGAATACCTGGGGGCACGAATGAATCATTAAGCCCACACACTCCCTTGGACACACTTGCACCACACACACATCCATTGTGCTCGCACATACAGAACACCCGTACCCATCCTCACTTAAAGAAGAGTTGCCTGTGCCAGCGTGACCAGCACAATCAGCAAAGGGAAAGAAAGAGAGAGAGAGAGAAAGAGAGAGAGAGAGAGAGAGAGAGAGAGAGAGAGAGACAGAGACAGAGACAGAGAAAGTGAGAGGGAAAGAAAGAGAGAAAGAAAGGGAGAAAGAGAGAGAGGAAGAAAGAGAGAGAGAGAGAGAGGGAGAGAGAGAGAGAGAGAGGGAGAGCTGGCACTGATGTGGATCGAGCACATCCCTCCGGAGCTGAGGATGCGTCTGGGAGCATGAGCGCCGGTGGGAAGGAGCATGACATGGTGTGTCAGAAGGCGGTGGCCCTCATAGCTGACCTCTGCATCCAGGACAGTCCTCTGTTGGACCACAACACCTGCGAGGAATTCCTCTTCCTAATCGCCAACCAGGACTACAGCTTCAACCACCCGGGTAAATACGCCAGCTGTTTTACTTCTTTTCTCCTGCTTTTATTATTTCCTGCACTGCTCCCTGCATAAAGATTTTAGCATTTAGAACCCACACCATCCTGAAACTTGGCTTCTTCCTCAAATTGTAAGTCGCTGTGGATAAAAGCATCTGCCAAATGAATGTAAAGTAATGTAAAGTCATTGCTATTAGTATCAGGTTTTCTTGCCATCTTATGTGACTCCAAAATTGTGACACACAGTGTAACCTTTAACTCTGACTGATCAGACCCACCAATTACTATTACTTTTTTTGTAACAAAATGATGCTTAAGACACAACTTCAGCTTTTGCTACTGTGGTGGTGTTAGGAACCAGGGGTCACAATGTCAGTAACACAAATAGACATTTTATTCCCAAAAAATAATAATCTTATTCCCAGTGGAGTGCAAGCAGTGAACCTGTACATGTCTTCTGAGGTTTTTGTGTTGACATTGGTAAAACGATGTACAACCTATACTGGTTTATTCTTCCATATGTTGCTCTTCCCTGAATGGATAAAAAAATGTATATATTTTAGGCCAAATTCGTGACATGACTTATTGAGGCACTGTGTCAGGCTTCAAGCGATGTACACATGAACTTTGTTAGAGATTCTATGAGGTAGCTTTTAGTGGCACTAAGTGCTTTGGGTGTCTGGTTTCTATCATCACTGTTTTGATAAATTCTGACTCAGTACATTTCAGTGGAACTGCCCATTAATATCAAACCATTGTGGATCAATTTGCATGCACCTTTTTAAAATTCAGCAGTCGCTTTGAAAGTTAATACAGAGTGTATGAAGTCAATGTAACACTGTAAAATTTAAAAAATATAACTATAAACTTCTTACAATTATAACTATACTATACAAATTTGGCTATATTGAAAATGGTAGAATAAACAGAAAAGAAAAAATAAAAGAACCGAATAAAAAGAACAAGGGTGTTCAGTCTAAACTGAGGAGGTCAGTGTGGCTCCAGTTTCGGACCAGACAGGATCTGATCTGATCACACTTGTTGTAATCAGTTGGCTTCAGTAAGACTGAGTGAAAACCTGTAACTTCACTCACTCTTTAAGGATTAGAACGGAATGTACCTGACAGAGAAGAACCACTTTTAGCTTTCGGAGGTAAGGAAAAAAATCAAAACTCATTCCTCTCTGTGATTTCTCAGCCCTAGTTGATTTTATTGAAACATTCACTGGAAGCTCACCTGATCTTCAGTTACAGTGATGCTTTCCCTCTCTTGCTTCATGTTACCAGGACTAGGTTCAAAACTTAAGGAGACAGAACATTTTCGCTTACAGGCCTGAAGCTCTGGAACAGCCTTCCAGCCTTCCATATTATATCAGCAAGACTATTTTAGGAAATCTCTTAAGACTTATCTTAAGGCTTTTAACTCTGTTTGATTGTATTTTGTCTCTATTTTGCTGTATTCTGCCTAAATTGTATATATATGCACTGAATGTTAAGCACTTTGGGCAACTGGGGTTGTTTTAAAGCTCTTTAGAAATAAAATGTACTTGCTTACTTACTCACTTTCAAACAAGCTGGTAAATAGAACTGATTTTGAGCATTTACTGCTTAAGTTTGTACTTATACTTTAGCTATTAATCCTTACTCCAAAGTAGAAGTGGCACAAAACCACTTTTAACTCATACCATGAGTATTTGACAATATTGATAACAACCCTGTACTTTCTTTCTCCCTCTCCTAAACAACTAAGGTCTAAAACGTTAAACGGGATGCACTTTGTAAATGGAACCTATTTCTATAGGGTGCTATACCAGTTATTAAATTTGAGTTTCTATGTCAATGTTGTGCACAGTTTTGTCCATTATGTAAATTGCTGGAAATGGCTGAATCACAAATGACATGTTTTTAGACATATTACAGATTATTTGGGTGCATGTGGCTGTTTTAATTCCTACATAGGGCAATATGTAGGGAGTAGAGAGCTGTGTTACTTGGGTCCTCAGTTTTAAACATTAAATCTGATATCCGATATGATCCTGTATTGGACCAGTACAGATACTGAGTATCAGAACAATAGACCCTTACTCTGAAAGACATGCCAGTCGTATGGGAACAGTATGGGAATAGTATGGACCTGCAAGTATCTGATAACTGCAACTTGTAATACAAGCTGTAACTCTTTGGTATCTGAGTTTACATTTGACAGAGTAATTCACTTTAAAGAGGCTAAAACTGAGCAGTTGTTGAATACACAAATTGTCCTTTGCTTTATGAGACTCTAGTGTAAGTTATAGGCCTATATATTATTATAAAAATTATTTATGTACACACCTGCAGTTTTTGGAATTACGCATTTGGAAACAAAAAAGGTCACCCGAAAGGTCAATGTTTGTGACTCAAGTGGATCGCTTTGTGCTATGTGGTCAGCTACCGCAGGAGACTAGAGGTGCACTGTGTTCTATCCAGCGTTTCCTGAACATTACCGGTTTTCAGGGCAGAGTTACTCAGTGTGTGACTAACCGCCTGTGTCAGCCGGCCTGATATTTGACGAAAATGCCTTGTGAGGTGCAGCTTTGTGAGGCAAAGGGTAAACACTCACATCTGACAGATATGAACTTCTCCCCGGCCCCAATCACGAACGGAACGAGCCCTGAATCGAGGCGAGCTCCAGAAAATGCACATAAACGAGATGAATTAGCCCCAGAATCAAGAATTCAGGAGAGGGAATGCATGCTGTTGTGCTTATGTTGAACTTATCCGAAGTCATACCTCGGGGCGGACATTTTTGGGGCCATTTGTTACTCGTGGCACACTTGGACTGAGACTGGGTCAGATGCTGTTTTCCACATCTGTGGAAACTTTAATGAGTTTTTATGTCCTGAGGGCAGTGGGCAAAAGAAACAGCCTGGAATGCACTAACTTTTCTTCGTAGATGACTGCTAAAGTTCATTATTTTTACTGTGTTTACTGACTTCCTCACAAAGTCTGCATTGCTCTGTGTTTAACATCACTTCCTTCTCTGTTTGCAGTATTTGTCTGAGTAAGCATGAGATCCAAGGTACGAAAGTTCCAGCTTTATGTTTATTTTATAGCAGAAGGACAAATATAAATGCTCTAAAATCACTTTGAATAAAGTGGTCCACCAGTAGAACAAAATGGTACATTTCCACCAATTTGTGAACAGTCATTGAGAGTGGTTTATTGTTGCAATTGTTGATTGTACAAACTACAGATTCCTTTATAATGGTGGTGAAAAATATCAGACGGAGGCAAAAACGTTTATGCTCTACCAGTCATGTTTACAGTGTTAGTATGGGAAGGGTAATGCATTCTTGAAGAGTGTAAATGTCACTTCAGAACATAAGAAATTCATATTTATAACAGTAATATCTGAACACACTCCCCCCGCTCATAGACCCATCATGAGGGCATTTGTGAGTAAACAAGCCGGAGTGAAATAATTTCTCTGGCAATTCTAGAGTGACTGTCAGTGGAGTGGGTATTTTGGGGCAGACTCCACACACTGTCAGTCTCTGACGACGTGAAGACGAAGCCCTGTTTGGCAGCAGTGTGTCACGCAAACGTGGACAAAAATCCGGTGTCACTCCACATTAGGCTCAGCAGGCCAATAGAGGGAGGCCGGAGAGCGCCTCACGCCTGAGCTGGGGGGGCACTAAAATGCCAAGATGTGTTATCAGCCCGTCGCTGTGAATCACCAGTGCCACACAAAGGCTAAACAGCAGCCCTCCTCTTATTGCAGGAGAGATTTACAGCAACAGAAGCAGACTCGCCTCAGATCACTGGTCACCTGATCCTGAAGGAAATGTCAAAAGCGCCGGAGGTGTGCTTTCTGCTCTCACACGTTCCTGACACGAAGCCTCACGCTGGGAAACAAAAGATGAGTTCAGCACCAAGGGAAAACTCCAGGAAACACAAGACTAGAAAAAAAATAAATAAATAAAAAAGCAGCCAATGTTCTCAGTCAGAAGGCCCAAAACCTCAGAATACATTTATCTGCTGTCTGGCCCTTTCAAGCCAGCTTTCTTTGTACTGTGCTCCACTGGAATCCAGAGAGAAAACGCTTGATAGATTTGTGAGCGCTGGTTGAAGTCATTCCTATTGTCAGCGTCAAAGACAGAAACACATTTGCAGTGTCCTCGGCTATCAGAGGCGGCATTTCCCTCTGCATTTTCATTACAGCACAGATAGGATGCTGTCAATTACTCTCTTATAACTGCTATCAAGAGCATTAAAGCGGCGTATCATGGAGTTCTTTTGTTTTTAATTAAATGAGTACAAAGAACAATGTTTTTTAAATGTCCACACGTGGACTTACCAGTGTTTAAACACAAAAATAACAGTCAATGCCCAGGTGAAGTGGCTGTCTCTTTAAAATGGCACCTGTCAAGGGATGGGATATATCAGGCAGCGAGGGAACAGTCAGTTATTGAAGTCATTGAAGCTGATGTGTTGGAAGCAGGAAAATGGGCAAGTATTCAGATCTGAGGGGCTTTGATGAGGGCTAATTGACATGTGGGGAGTGAAGTCTGGCCCAGCTGGTCTGATCCCTCAGATGAGCAACTGCAGCGTAAATTGCTGAATAAGTTCATACTGGCTATGATGGAAAGGTGTCAGAACACACAGTACATTACAGCTTGTTCTGTAGCTGCAGCACCTACATGTGGAGCGCCACAGCCTGGTCTGATGAAACGCATATTCTTTTTCATCATGCTGCATCTTGTGGATGGCTGGGTGCATGTTGCAGGCCAAGTACACTCCTTCATATCAACAGTAATCCCCAGTGGCACTGGGCTCTTTTAGCAGAGTAATGTACCAGGCCATGCTGCTTCAAGCATTGTTTTAGGAACATAACAAGGAGCTGTTCACTTGGACCCTTAATTCCTCTGCTTTTTATTCAATCAGGCACCTGTGGGATGTGCTGGACAAGCTAGTCCTGTCCATTTAGGGCTGCACCTCACAACTAACAGGACTTAACAGGAGATCTACTGCTGATGTCTTGGTAGATATACCACAGAATTCCTTCATGGCACTTGAGGGGGCAATGCCTGGGTTTTTGGAAGCATGGAGGCACCAACACAACAGTAATTAGACACTAATTAGTAATTAGGTTAATGGGTGTCTATGATGGCAAAAATAGCCCATTTTGATTTCTTCATGTTTGTGTTGAATGCGGCACGCAGGACGTTAGTCTGCCCACTGTTGCAGAAATGATGAAAACTGTTACTGCAGACATTCTATAATGGTTATTGGAGCAGAAGATTATAAAACATTGTGCTGTTTCTGACTGTAAAACAGGGAACGAGTGTATCACTGCAGTCTTCCAATGAAAGACAAGCCATCATTTCAGTGCAAACAGTTTGTTCCACATTTCAGACAATACAGGCCAGCCAGTCAGAACAGAGAACATTCAGATAGTGCCCAAAGCTTACAAGTAAAGTACAACAGTCATGTAGGCATAAATGCTGGTCAAAATAAGTCCAAAATATGTTCGGAGACCCCCAAACAAGAAATGTAAACCTGGCAACTCAAGAAGGGGGGGTTTGAAGCTAAATGTAAAGTGAATGGTCCGATCGGGTCCCCTGGAGTTTAGGCAAATTTAAGTCTAATCACCGGAGAGCCTGAAATTGAAGTTCCAGTCCTGGCACTTATTTCGCCATATCTCATCCTCTCTGCCTCACGTTAGATTTTATTAAGCTCAAATAACATTAGCATCGCCAGATCATTTATCACACGCTGGGCGCCTGCTGCTCTGTATGCCACTGCGAGGACAGCGAGAAGCGGCGCAGTGCAGGTAAACTTCAAAAGAAGAAGAAGTAGAGCATCAAGTTAACTGCAAATGCACTATCCTTGAGAATTAGCTCTTGGTGATGCACGCACATCTTTTCCAACTCCTCTGCTGATGCAAGTGGTGGAACTGGCCAGCAGCCAGTCCAGCTCTACACGCTAATACCTAGTTGCAAAGTGACGGCAAAACAACTCCGGGAGCAGTAGCTAATTTACATGATTATTACGTGTCTTGGTGACACCGGGGTAATTGTTACAGGGTCCGCGCGTAGGGAGGAACTGAGGCGGGGAGGGGACGAAGGCTCTGACAGTAAAAGAGACGTGTGAAAACCAGTCTGTCCGATTTAAGTACACGCTGCGCTTGATGGGGACATATTAGCTGATTCGCGGCTATTCTGGTGGACGTCGCGTGCATGTAAATGGGCTGAAACCTGCATCCTTTTTTTAAGTCTTAATCCCCAATGAGGGGGCTACAGCTGAGCATGACCCGAGCCTGAAGTGGCTGATAAAAAAGCCAGAGGTTAAATTCAAAGAACCTCTTCTCTCCAGCTGAAGGATCCCCTTGCCTGGAGGACATTGGCTCCAAATAATGGCCTTCCGAGTGAAATGTGTCTTCTGAAAGTCTGCAGTAGATTAAAGATTTTCTGTTCTTGGAGCAGACGGCAGGACTCAGGCTTTTTAAGGGGTTCTTTTTTAAAGTTTAATTTAGATGATCAATACATTTGGCTTCTGGGTCCATCCCTGGTGGCTCTCATTGCCGTGGTGGAACCTCTTCTTTAGTAAAGCAATGCGAGGCAATTTCCCCCCTGTAAGGGCACAAGTGTGAATGTGAATACAGTCCTATTACTACAATTCACAGCATTAAAGAAGAGGTAATTCCGTTGATTTAGTAGCCTCTGAACTGCAGTTTTAATGTTAATGATGTATTTATTTTTCATTCATATGCAAAATGTGCAAATATGTGGTGGCCCCTAGTCAAATGGCATGATTTATTGAATTTTGGAGAGAAAATAAGTAAACACCCTCTACAGAGAGCCACACTTTTTCATATTTTAATGCAAAATCTCTGTTTATTATGCTGAATTTACAAATGCAAATGTATCACCAGTAACAACCATATAACTGTCCCCAAACTAAGTCATCTTTTGACAAGTGCTCTAATATGAGCTTCAAAAGAAAGAGATAGTCCTGGATTATTAATGGATTTTTAACTATACTGAAGATCTGTTCATTATTTAATATCACATATGCATGATTGTGTGGAAGGTCAGCTTTGATTCTGTATTTTTTTACCTTCAAAGGAATCATTTATAATAAATAATCTGATCCCTAGTTGGAGAAGCAAATGAAACATGATATGGTTCTGATTCTGATTGATTTATATTTTTGTTCACCTTTGGCGGGTACATGGTGACATCATCAAACATTTAGGAATAGTTTTAGATGACCAAAGTCACTGCAATCGAATAGAAAATCATAGAGAAACAAGAATTCACAATTTTCACAAAGATAACGAATTGTGAAGAGGGGTGGCGCTTCACCACTTCTTCATGACTGATACTGACCATGAAGCTGCAATCTTGAATATCTGCCGATACTGAAACCAGCCCTATTTTGCCTTTTTCAGTCTCTTAAACAAATTTGGATGCACTTTGAATATGAAATGCCTCAATTCATTCTTTCTACAATCATTCTAACAAGCCAAATCTCTGGTGTTGCGAACAGTCTTCATTTGTGTCCTGCTGGACTTGAGTGACTCTGTAGGTGTCAATTCACAGGGGATTTCGCAGCACATTGCCATTTGGGCTGAATAAATAATTCATCTATGGAGCTATGCCACATACAGATCATCAGACTGAGAAAGCCACATGTTGGG
>JBBMFX010000128.1:4546493-4571493 GCA_037832545.1 Rhabdalestes septentrionalis
CTACTACTACTACTACTACTACTACTACTACTACTAATAATAATAATAATAATAATAATAATAATAATAATAATGATGATGATGATGATGATGATGATGATGATGATGACGACAATTTTCCTCTTTAAAAAAACTGCAATGTTTTAGAATACCTATTCACTCATTGCAACTAAACAGGAATCATGTAGTTCAAGAACCAATAAGAACACAGGTGACAATTATATACTAATAACCAGAGGCAAACCACCACTGTAACAGATATGTCATGGATCTCAAAGCACGTCTTCCTCTTACACTGATATATCGAAAATGCTAGGTTGCCCCTGGAACTGAGTACTGTTTTTTAGGCCTTTCAAACGTCATAATGTAATATTTCCAGAAAATAATCATGATCAACCCAGGCGATTTTTACCATACAAGTACCATTTCCTTGTAAATCCGAATGCAGGTGCTTTAGTAAAGAGAGATGAATGGAGTAGACACAATAAAGGCCAACATCAAACTTAGCATGGAGGTGTGCTTTGTTGGCCTTTTCTCTTCTCTGCATATACATATAGAGTGACATGGTACATCTTTCAAATAAACCATGCGAGAATCCAATGAGAAAGAGAAACAACAATACTTATTTTGGCCAGAAATTAAATGTATATATTTCAGTGGTCACTAACCCTTTTCCTGGAGACCTACATTTTCATACCATATGTATCTCTCACCTGATGCTCCTCCCCCTTACTTAACCCTCCAGCTAAACAGGGAATCTGGAGGAAACTCATTAGACACAGAACGTGGAACCAAAATGATCTAAAAGATAGAAGTATAGTAAATGGCCCCTTATAGTAATGCATGAACACATCACACAGTGTGAGCGAAGAGAAATTCTTACTCTGAATTTAACCCATGCAACAA
Source organism: Rhabdalestes septentrionalis (assembly GCA_037832545.1). Classification (NCBI taxonomy): domain Eukaryota; kingdom Metazoa; phylum Chordata; class Actinopteri; order Characiformes; family Alestidae; genus Rhabdalestes; species Rhabdalestes septentrionalis. Next base: position 4,547,400 of record JBBMFX010000128.1, read on the forward strand.
GTGAAGAAGGGGGCTGCCACCAATGCACACCAGCAGTGCGTGAGGATGGTACCTTGCTCAAGGGTCCCTCAGTGATGACACTAGCAGTGCTGGGATTCAAACCCCCAACCTTTGCATCAAAGGGGCAACTCCCCAACCACTAGGGACCCAGCTGCCCCACTGCTCTATATTGGATTTTATCATGATTTAACCAGCATGGGAAAAGTTTTCACATTCATTAGTTTTGTGAAGCAAATTGTTTTCCTGAAACAGGGTCAAGAGGGTAGATTTTTGTGATCTGTCAGTGTGTGCCCAAGCATTTACATTCTTAAATGCACTTTATTCAGTTCACCACCCTCTTTGATTGCATGTTTCAGTAAAAACAGAGGAATGGACTATTGTATAAAGTGCACAGTTTACTAAGACTGCATTTCTTTTCTATATGACTTTAACAAGTATTTTTAACTTTATAAAATTTATATTTTGATCTAGTGTTCTTCTTTTGAGGTCCTGGTTTATTAATATGGCCAATGGTTTTTTTTTAATGCAATCTCTTCAATAAGTGGGGAAGGTATTTATTGTGGAATTAACAGCTTTGGTCAAACATTTTCTGCAACAAACCCCAGAAAAATATGTGCGAGTTTGAACTGTAAACCAGAGTCTTAAATAAGCTGTTTCCTTTAGCCTCCCTTAATAATTTGGCCAAAAGCGCCCCAGCAGAGCAAATTCAAAAGCTGACAAAGGCAGGTCTGTCAGGGGCAGCTCTCTGGACAGCAATTTGGACAGCAAGGACCGAAGTCATAGAGTCATGAAGCGGTGTGATGATCCAAATCCGCTGGAAGAATAAAATCCCTGGTTCTAGAAATCCCTTCTCCAACCAGGATAAGCCGCAAGGCCCCTAAATTGGGCATTCAGATTCTAAAAGGCTCTGACCAGAGAGCTTAAGGATATGAGAAATGGAAATTCAGCAAAATGACAGCTTAGGGGTGTTAGATTATAGAGGTCATGTAACTATAATGACACCGATGGTACATTTTTAAACACTTTGAACCCAAGTCACTGAGCTCCTCCATGTTTACTTCTGTTCTTAGTTTCCAGGCACAAACAGGACACATTCTGGGACGATGTGAATTGTCTTCACAAACATGTGAAAGTGAATGTTATGAAAACCATGATAAACATAAAATGTGTGTGCTCCAGTCAGTGTGTAAAAACAGATTTGTGATCATGTGAAATAACATAACGAGATAACATAAAAATAATAATGATGATGATGATGATGATGATGATGATGATGACGATGATGATGATGATGATGATGATGATGACTATTATTATTATTATTATTATTATTATTATTATTGTTATTTGGCAGATGGTTTTATCCAAATTAAAATATTAAGACATTCAAGGAAGATTAGTTTTATAATTCTAACCGATGACCATTGGAGGAAATCAGTTGGTGAGGAGGAGCATTAGGAGTTCAGGTAGATGGGTACAGATCCAGAAGTCACTCTGCAAGCAAGAGTTAGTGACTTGAATTTAATTTCACTCTGCATTCTGAGAGACCTGCTAGAAGGACCTTACAGTAGTTGAGCCCAGAGATGGCCGTTGTCTGTACTAACTGTTGGGCAGAATACTGAGGGTGGGTGTTGTTAGTGGTGTATAATTGCAAAAGAGAATGGGTCAAAGCATAGAGCCTTGGGGCACCCCTCTCAGGATATGGATGTTTGTCCAGTCAGGTAAGAGTCAAACCAATAATAGAAGGATGTAGAGATTGACAGGAGCAAAGGTTGCTGATAGGTTTAAGCTCGGAGGAAAAACCTGCAGCTCTGGCTGCTTTTAAAACATACAGCAAAGCAGTTTCAGTCGAGAGGAGAAAATTCTGGCATGATAAAATATGTGATCACATGTGAAAAATTGTGACCACTCGCGGAAAAATGTACGAATGTGCTCATGGGTTGTTTGCAGAGGGCACTTTGTTCACAAGCATAAATCTATACTTTATGGACCATGTAGGTGAAAAAGCATAAAATGCTCTTCTCTTATGCCTTTGAAAGACAAACAGACAAAATGTAGGTGAATCATGGACACAGGTGCATATGTATTTTTTTTCCTTGATTTTCACGGTGCACATTTATATTTATACTTATATAGTTTTACATATATGTGTACAGTAAACCCCCGCTTGAATGCAGTTCAATATCTCGCTGACTTTTCCTCAGAATCTAACTATCATTCATGGAAACTGCAGATCCTACGCACTTTTTTTGCTTTTGTCACATCTGAGCCTCGGCCAATCACAAACAACCAGCACAAGGACGAGGGGACGTGGCGGACGAAGCCCGAACATCACAGCATTTTTAATGACATTATATAGTTAAAATGATGCTTTTTAGTGCTAAATTATTAAGAAAAATATATTGTACTAATTTTGTACATAATATTAATGTGAATTGTGTTACATTTTGTATAAGATATAACTATACATTTTTGGTCCTGTCCAGAGAACACTCAGAAAGTGCACTTTGGGATGGTAAAATACAGCTGAACTCAGATACAGGAGGCTTGAATGTTCCCAATCCCAGAACGCTGTTTATTTCTCCCTGCTGCTGATTGGTGGCTGCCCTGTGACACATTTCGTGTGGATCTTGAGTGTTTTCCTTTTTTAAAGCCCTGTATTTTTAATACTGTATATAAAATTAATTTATAATTGTATTTAGCCTGCTTATACCAAAGAAAAGTTGTGCGCATTAACTACAGTACAGTCTATATGGGGGTAACGACTGTATTTTACATTCTGGCAGAGCCAGAGACAGTGGTTCAGTGTGCACTGTACAGTATGGATAGGGGTTTACTTTGATATTTGTTGAGGGTAATATATTAATTTGATTTTAAATGAAATTAATGTGTTTGGGGCCTATGTTTTTTTTTTTTTTACCACATCAAATATACTATATGCAGGTGCTTTTCGAATGTAACACCCGCGATATATATCGGGGTTGCCAATTGCACAGTTACATACAAATATATTGCTTTTTATTTATTTTATGTCCTGATGGCCTCTTTTCACATTTGGTATGATTTATGTACCACTATTAGTTAATTTTAAACTAATCACTATTAGAATAATTTTAAAATTATTCACACTGGCTGTTATTGTTACTGTGTCACTTTCAAAAAGTGCCGAATCAAAACACATCAGTTTTAAACTTCGGTCTTGATGGGGGGCTAAACTGCTGAACAGGTATATTTGTAAATGTCTTGTTTTTTTACTGTTTAGTTCAAGCTGTTTATGAAGGTTAGTTTCTTTGTGAATTGTGTAATGAACACTATTTCACATTCATTAAAAAGTGAGAAAAAAACATCTTTCCATAATACTGGCTATTCAGTAAGCCCTCAGAATATCTTCTTTGACTCCTTTCTCTCTTTCTTTCTTTCTCTCTCTCAAAGATTGGGAAACCTAATTTATTAAGGCTGCCCAATCAAACATATAATCCCAAAACAGTCATTCCAACAAACAATTTTCAACTGATTATGTATATTTTCAAAGGTATTGGATTATATAATCCAGATTAATAAATAATAATACCTAATATCTAAATATAAGAATGAAATGCCCATTCAAATCCAGAAGAATTCAAAGTGTTAAGTTATGCATCTTGTGTTATGCACAGAAGAACCCAAAGTATGGAGCTGCATAAATACGTAACGCATAGAGGAATTTAAAGAGGTTCTGGCCCCATGTGGATTAGCTATTATAAAGCATTCATTATATTTATCTTTGATTGACTCTAAATCTCCTGTTTCACTCAGTGGTGTTCCTGAAAAACGAGTGGTCCGCGGGGACAAGAATGAGTTGATTCTTTTAAAGACAAATTAGATTAGACCCCAGCCTCCGTTCTCGAGATATGAGTTCTGTCGACACTATTTGTACACACACTTACCCTTGTTGAGAGGGTTGGGGGCTCCTCAGTGTGCTGAACCAAATCAAACTAATCAAGCCCGGTGGGGGGATCGAAGACCTTGGCTAAATTCAAAAAGAACAATGTCAATTTGTCTCACCAGGCTAACACGTCTCAGGTAGGAAAAAATAATTACCCCGCCTTGAGAGTATTCTCATAAAAAGAGCTCCCAGTGGCACGTCTCCACTTCTTTCCCTCCACCGCCTCGTTCTAAAGGAATGTTTTCACTCTGCTTGTCAGCAGTCTTGAAGTGTCTCCAGCCTACGGTATATTATTTCTTTGCCTCCCGGCACGTCCTGTAAAACGGCGGAGAAAAATGAGTTTGAGTCGCTGTCTTTACTCACATGAGCTAATGCCACTCACAAACTTAATACTCATGACAGTGCAGCTTCCTCCGCTGCCATTGTTTCTTTGAAAACAGATGACAAGCCTTTGGTTACACTGTATCAGCGATAACTTTAATCATTGTTGCAGTGAACCGTGCATTGCAGTGCATCCACAATGCATAAATTTATATATATATATATATATATATTTTATGGGTGGGGCCGAATCTGAATACGGTATTCGGAAAGGCAAAAAAACCCATCCCCTCCCCCGTCAGTCGCTCACCTGGTTAGGGCACTCACCCTGCAATCAGAAAGTCGTGGGTTGATCTTGAAGACCGCTAGGCACCTCTGAGGCACAATGAGCACAGTACCATCCCTACACACCGCTCCCCGGCGCAGAGTTCATGGCTGCTTGCTGCTTCCCATGGTGAATGAGTTTTTACTTGAATACAAATACAAATACGAATATGAATAATTTTCCCTTTTAACAAATACAAATACAGATATGAATAGCGGTGGCACTGCACACCCCATATATATATATATGTGTGTGTGTGTGTGTGTGTGTGTCTGTGTGTCTGTGTGTGTGTGTGTGGTTTGTGTGGGATGTAGCTATATGAATGACTATTCTGACTCATCTTAATATTCCAACATTTAAGGTATTTGTTAGAAAATAAGTATATTTTTAACAGAATGTGTATGTTTGCGAATTGGTACCAAATCTGCAATCATAATCAGTGTCTATATGGAGAAACTGTCTGAAACTATTTCAAAAATGCCCATTGTGCAAATATAGATCTAATTTGCCAGACAGCTACCTGGCTATATATTCAGAGTAATGAAAAAATTAAAGGTAATAATCTATTTTAAATGACCACACTCAGTCCACCTGGAATCAAAATGAATTGATCACAATCCAATGTGTCATAATAAAGCCTCTTGTATCCTCATGATCTTTTACTGAAGTTTAGTGAGTCATGCCTGCTTATAAGTGCTTCTGTGCCTGTCTTGTGATGGACTTGTGGCCTACCCAGTTCGTTTCTCTGCCTTTCATATTATGAGCCATTAGATGTCCTTCAAAACGACCTTGCTTAAGGATAAGTGGCCCAGATTATGACTGAACAAATTGAGGAATTATAATATCACCATGAATTATAATATCCTCCCAGAGCCCACCCACTCCATTTCACTTTAGGCTTTTGAACAGTTAAAATAATCAGTTTAGGCAGACGTGCTTGTCAGCAGAGGTGAAGTTGTTTAAATACCTTGAGGTGTGCCAGGGTGTTAAGGGAGCATGTATGCACACACACACACACACACACACACACCCACACACACGGGACCCTCTCCCATTCTGCTTTTATTCTGAGAAAAATGAAATCGGATGTAAAGTGGATGTCAACATGCCACTTCGCCTATTTTTTTTCTATAGGCTTTTTCAACAAAACTAATTTAAGTGCCATCTCTCACCTGCTGTATGAGTAATACTAAATCAAGTATGGAAAACTGAATATACACCACCACTAGTTTGGTGCTGACATACAAAACCCAAAACAGATGCCTGTAGAAATGCAATTTATTGTAGGGGAAAGACAAATACATTACTTAAAGACAGCAGACACACAGTCTCTGCAGAAAAAAAACACAAAATACACACGAACCAAGAAAATCATGGAAGCATCTTTAGAAACCATCAAAAATCATGGAGTCATGTGACCAAATGGGGAACAGTTATTTTAGATAGACATGTGGAACCTGATGTATTAGATTATTGAATAAAATGTCAAAATGGGACACGCTTGTGGATGTGTAAAACAAAAAACCTGATATGGGGTGGTGGAGGCCTAGAGGGTGGGATACTTGCCTCTGGAACAAGGGGTCATGGGTACACCACCACTGGGTTCCTGAGCAAGACCCTTAACCGCAAGTTGCTCAAAAGTGATTGCCCCCTGCAGTTAGGAAACGGAAGTGGCTTTGTATTAAAGCGTCCGCTAAATGCCGTAAATGTAAATGACGTGGACCAGAGCTTAAAGCCATTATGAATGCCGTCCATGTCAGTGATGGCTTAGCTCTATGGTTTAGTAAGATAAATGGCTGAATGACACAAACCGGACCTAATGTGGCTGTCTTTCTTCTGTCTCACTGTTTCTGCCATCTGTTTGTCCATATTGCCTGGCCCTCCCTTCCGCTCGACCTCCCCTGCCTAGCCTCTGACGTCACCGTTGGCCTCCCCATCGGCGTGCTGGTGGCGTGTGGCCTGGCACTGCTGCTGCTGGTTGCATTAGCATCCTGGAAGCTGTGCTGGGTGCCTTGGCGCAACAAGTCTATTTCCTCCAGCTCCGCTCTCTCCGCGGACGACTGCCCGGCCTCCTTGCAGCCAGAGGTGGGTCACATAGCTGACATCCTACGAGAAGCAGAAGCAGGATTAAATACAACAAAAAAACCAAAAGTCAAAGGAATCTGGGCTTTTAAACCCCACAAGCCCATGTTTACCTCAGCGAGATATTAAAAGTAGTCTAGAAAAAATCTTCCTCAGTAGGACCCCCCCTTTATTACATTTGCAGAATTTCACTTTCATCTCTCAGTTGCTTAGGATTTTCATTTTAATGGTTCATGTTTCACTCGCGATTCTTGGCCGCCTGCTGCTTGGGGAACCCCCTGTTGTGTGTGCCCTCTGCTCCACCATTGAAAGGATAAAATGAAAACAAGTAAAAAGCATATTTCAGAAAATGTAACCATTCTCTTTTCAATGTACTTGAGGATAAGCGAAAGTAGTATCATTGGAAAATATTCAAAGACGTACAAACCCCTTCACGTTTTCTAAAGTGCATTAGATTGGAATCCCATTTGAGGCAGCTGCTCAGAACCACTAGCAGTCCCATTCACTTTACTTTATATCCTACTGGGGATGCAAACATGCTTTGGTTCAATGTGGTGCTTAAAGAGAGATTTTGGAGTGTAATGAATTCAAAAAAATTATAATAATACAAAATTGACAATAACACTATTTGCTCAATGTACTTGTATCAGCTATTTTATTGTTGATTTCTCTATTGAAATCCTAGTTATTTTAGTTAAACTTCACGTATTAGGTTTTTAAATATTATTTCTAATTTAAAAGAAAATTGTAAGGTCAGAGTTTTACATCCTTACCTTTTGCTTGCGCCTCCAGGTACCTTCGCTCCTGCCCAGCCCGCAGCAGCCCCTGATCGGCATGGCCGCGGAGAAGCTGAAGGAGTCCCTGTCGCCCGTGGGCTTCCTGGAGGCAGCGGTGAAGATCAGCCACACGTCACCTGACATTCCAGCTGAGGTGCAGCTCTCCATGAGGGAGCATTTCCTGCGGCGCACGCAGCGTATGCAGAGGCAGACCACCGAGCCGGCCTCGTCCACCAGGTGAGACACACGCGCAAGCCTGTCACACACACATTCAAACTCTGGGAATGAAACCCAAGCCTTTCATCTCACACACAAATCCTATAGACATACACAGCGCTGCAGCACATCAATTAGCACAAGTAACACACATTCATATTCTTACACTCATATTCACATGGACATGTCTTGCATGTCTTCTGAACATTTGATCAGAATTTCTCTACTTATTTTGATGAGCAACAAGTGAAAAACTAGATGCATGAAATTCTGCTAGAAAATGTGGGATTTTCATGAAACCAATGTTTAGAGACATCGGTTTTATGTGGAAAAACGTTTGTGTTGGGAGAAAATGTACTCTCACCGTGCAGTCCAACCAGCAATCTTCTAATTCACTGTCTGGCGCTCTACCCCTGGACCACCCAGGAGCCCTAACTCGCTTCCCTACGGGCTCTGACAGGAAACAGCTCCAAATAAATGGGTGGAAGTAAAAAATGTAATAATAAAACTTACGCAAGTGCATTAATAATATCAAATGAACCCAATTTTGCTGCTACAGTAACTTCTTGGTGTATTTCACGTCACCACAGGGAAGGAGTAAATGGAAACCAAAATAGCTGACAGAAAGCACATAAACAGTCACTAGAAGGTATGAAGGTTCCCTGGTTTGGTCTTCAGATGAGGGACTTGCTCTGCTGAGATATTTACCCTCGCTGAAGGTATTTAGTGGGATCCCAGCCTTGAGACACTGGTTACTGCTAGGAGGCACGAGAAACAAAGAGACTTCAATCAGAGTTCGCAAGATGAAAGGGTAGGACTCCTAACTCTCCAGAGCCACTGGCTGTCCTTTGGAGCTAAGTGAGTTCCCATGCAAAGCACAAGTGAGAACTCTACTCTAAACAGGGAGATCCACCACAGGTAACATGAGGCTGTGATGATGGTGACGGAAGGGGCATGAACACATCTTACCAGAATCACGAGAAAATATCATCTAGTTAACTCAAGAGGGAAGACACCAGGAAACACAGGCGAGACCCGATGATGTCAGTGTAGGGAGAACACAAGGGCTGTAAAACAACCAAAACAGACCTCCACGTGGACGGAGGGGAGGGAGGCGGTCACTACAGGACACTCCAGCTCAGTAGTCCGGTCACCTCGAATGCTGGAGTCACAGTGGAGACCGCACAGATTTGACAGTCTCAGAGAATTCTACAATTTAAAAAAATATTCTATGGAATTAAAGGGTTTAATACATTTTTTAAAGAAACCTACCAGAGTCACAGTGTGTAAATTTTTCATAGTGATGGAGGCATCTGGTGAATCTAAAAGCTCCTCACAGAGGTGATTCTGAAAAATGGGTGCGAATATCAAATCAGATCCCCAAAACAAAGTTTTACAAGAGCTGGTATCAATGTTTGACCTAAAATATGTTTATTCATTGTAGAGGCAAGGCTTTAAAAGGCTTATAAATACCCCCAAACATGATTTTACTATTACCGGTGTTTAGCAGTCTTGACTGGGATCAGTTTCCGATTCTGGTTCTGATTCCCTTAAAAAAACTCAGACTGGCCAGTTCCAATAGCGAATAAAATGTCTGCATTTGCATCACAGACATTTCCTCGCTTGCTTCCTATCAAATCCATTGTGATAAATTATGAGTCAGCAAGTTTCTCTACAATGTGCCACTTCACATCAAAGTACTTCTGAATGACTTCTGAATTCTTCTTAATGCTTAAACAATTCTAGAATTTTGAAAAAGAATTGGATTTTCCCTTTAAACACTACAGGAATACATAAGACTCTGGAACATACAGTCAGATCATTTAGAGTCAGATCACTAAAGCCGTCCCTCGGTGCTTATTTCACTGGTTCACTGAGGCACAGCGGACAGCAGCCGCAACAGTGAAAAAGCCTCTAAAGCAATCAGGTGTTTGAAATCCTAATGAGTGCAAAGGGCTCCAGGGAGCTGACTTGCCTACGCACATCTCACACAGAGGGGCTTTAATAATCCCTTCGTAAAAGACATCAATCTCACAGGTGGAACAGTTTGATGTTGATGATATCATAAACCTTAAGAGGGATGAGAAATCATCTGAGTATGCTTAACTGCATGGTATAATTGCATGTAATGATAGTCCGGATCACTTTAAGGCTTATGGATGAGATTTAATTCATTTAATGACCATTATGAAATATTCATATTTGAAATGCAAAATGTCGTTAGCCTGCATGTGATTTTTTTTTAGCTCATCTGCTTGTTTCTATATTGGCTTTTCAGGCAGTTTGCTGATACTTGATTCTGTTTCAGTGGTGTAATTGGGCATATGCACAATTATGCTGACTTTTACTGGGTCTTCCCTTAAACCTTAGATGGAGGGTGTTTTGGGGGCAAATCCATGAATTCATTTCAAGACAAGAAAAAAAGTAAAATTGTATTGGCCATTTAATATATATAAATAAAACATTTAAAAAAATTAAAAAAATAAATAAATAAAAAAAAGAAAGAAATATATATATATATATACACATACACACACACAGTAATGCTGGGCAATGATAATGATTCTGCGATTTATCGCATTGTTAAATGCAAAATTAAATAAGTAATTCCAAAGTAGTGTATTGTGCACCATTATTTTCAAATAGTGGCATATGAACAAATGTAATAGGACACCTGACCATTACACCAATAGACTGGATACAGATCCATAGACATTCATATGGAGTTGGTCCCTCTTTGCAGCTGTAATAACGGTGTTCTGCACATTTCATATGCCACTATTTGAAAATAAAGGTGCACAATACACAAAAGTATGGCAACTTTATTTATTTATAACACTGTATACAAACAACAACACTGACCAAAGTGCTACAAGTGTATCAGAATAAATATATACATCCAAAAATAAACAAAAAATCACATATAAAATACATTAAAATCACATATAAAATACATTAAAATCACATAAAAAATGCAAAGGTGTGATAAAATAATTGTCAGTGTTAAGTAAATAATGCCCTGCCTTTTGGGTTCTCATTCTTAACGTACATGTCCGGGCTGGTGCTACACCACTGGCGCATGTAGACCAAATGTAGACATTTAGCTTGTTTTGTCAACAAAACTGCTGTTTCTGTTGATTCTTGCTGCAGCTACAAGCTCCTTTGATAATCTTAGAGCATGTGCTGTTTGTGCATGTTCAGTTAATTGGAGGAACGCTTAATCCTTCTCTGAATTAGAGCCCAGTTCTTGTTTTGTGCAAAAAAGTGCTTGCTGTGTTTAATTTGCACGTCAAAGTGTAACATCTAATTTATTTTCATGCTGTTGCTGACTAACTGTGAACCCTTTTTTCTGCTGTTCATTATAAATAGCAAAGGAAAGCAACTGGGGCCAAATTAATTACACCTCACCGGGGACACAGCATGGGGTTTTGAGTTTGGGATTTGAAATTTTAAGCAACAAATATATGACTTTGCCATGACAAAGCCGCACTGCTGTGTGTGGCCTAAATGCTGATATCTGGTGGTCCTGGCCATTGATGATTGCGGTGAAAGGGGTTAACAAATAATGCAGTGAAAAAGATAAACTACCAATATGGTCTGTGGCACAAATTTAATGAACAATGAGTATAAAGTCAAGGAAAGTGTATCTAATGCAAATTGTATGTTGAATTTCTCTATACGTGTACAATGTGTGTATTAAGTGAATGTGTACACTGTGTATGTACAATACATGTAAAAATGGTTTGTTATTGTCATAAATTAGGTTAAAACTGGTTGGGAAAATAATGTATATTCAACATGGAACATTATTTAATCACAAGGCTTGTACAATACACTTTGGATTTTTGATTCTGTGCGAACAGCTCAGTATTTTCATGTTGCTCTTAATGATAATTAAATTAAGGAAAATGGCAGTATCCACATGCAAATATACCCTATCCTACAACATGATAAAAATATTCTATTACTCTCCAAGCTTATGTTCTACCAACATGCTTCCAGAGCATCCAATCATTGACGGATGTGATTCAAGTCTCTGTGAACTTAGGCAGTGGGAGGTTTGGAGAATACATTAATAAAACATAAAATACAAACAGAAACTCCACCCTAAAACAAGCTTTACTATGCCTGGAATCAAATATTTATGGCATAAACAGTTAAAAATTATGGGCGTTTCAAACCCCTCATCTCAGTTCCAGTGCATGCCAGCTGCATCCCACATTCTCTTTATGTTTCCTCTGCTGCATTTGAGTGTTGAGAACTTTTTACTTTTTGAACCTTTCCCTTTTAATCAGTGCAGCTGTCTGTTAGCCACAACACAGAGCAGGGCCCTTTTTAGAGTTTTTCTCTTTAAAAAGTGCAAAAAACGTGGACAGCCTCAAAAAAAAAAAAAACTTAGCTTTTTTGAAGAAGCAGCTTCTGGATTTGGAAGTACTTACCATTCAAATCAGCTCTGAGCAGGTTTTAGCCTCAAATCCAGGACAATCTACAGAGCCCCTAGAGGGATCTTTGATAACCCTTTCTCTCTCTTCTTTTGCACTCTCTCCTCTCTCTCTCTTTATATATATATATATACATATATCCCCCTTGCCACAGGCACAGTTCCTTCAAACGACACCTGCCGCGTCAGATGCAGGTAGGAAGCCTGGATCTGGGAAACGACTACGTGGACGTGGATGTGGACGAGCAACCCACCAGCATCGGCCGCATCAAGCCCGAGCTGTACAAGCAGGCGACCCTGGAGAGCGAAGAGTCCGCCAAGAACGGAGGTGGCAAGACATGTGGCAAGATCAACTTCTCGCTCCGCTATGACTACGAGAATGAGATGCTGCTGGTCAACATCCTCAAGGCCTTCGACCTGCCGGCCAAGGACCTGTGCGGAAGCTCGGACCCCTATGTAAAGGTTTACCTGCTGCCTGACCGCAAGAAGTTCCAGACGCGAGTCCACCGCAAGACACTCAACCCCACATTCAACGAGTCCTTCCAGTTCCCAGTGCCATACGATGAGCTGCCCGTCAGGAAGCTCCACCTCAGTGTCTTTGACTTCGACCGCTTCTCCCGACACGACATGATCGGCGAGGTTGAGCTGGACAATCTGCTGGAGGTGTCCGATCTCTCCCGGGAGACTTCCATCTGGAAGGACATACAGTATGCCACTACGGTAAGACAGCCTGATGTCATGCACTCCATAGAGTAATATGGTAGAGTACTCCATACATGCTGTATATTTTCTTAGAATTTCAGCAAATTTCCATTGACTTCTCTCACTGTGTTTTGAACATGCATCAAATCTGTTTACCAATGATGATTGACCAGATGGGCCATAAGGCAAAACAAATGAATGACTCTAGTATTACTATCATAAAAAGTAAGGCAAGCTGAATTTCCCAAAGTTACAAGGGTCTGTCTGTTGGATTTCCAAATTCCCCATGAATACTCTTTGAGATTTAAGTCAGGAGATTGGCTAGGCAATGAAAGTACCATCCCTATTTTGGGAAACTTGTATTCGGTTATTTTGGTTGTGTTTGAGGTCTTTTTTAAGCAGTGGAGATGATCCTGGAATATATCTGGGTACATAACACCATTCATGTTTCCTTCAACAACATGTTTTCCAGCAATATTTTTTACAGAGATGGAGCTCCATATTGTGATGCTCCCACCACCATACTTCACTTTGGATATGGTGTTCTTGGGACCATCTGTGTAACCCTTCTTTCTCTAAACATCATCTGCTGAATTACTGCCCAAGATTTGCCTCGTCAGGCTAGATGACATTGTTCCAAAATCTGTTATTGCAAATTTTGGATCACTCTGAGTTCTGTGTAGAGAGAGGAAACTGAGATAACTATGATTCAGTACATTGTATATTGTCCTTTGTGTATTGCTCTCTGTTGTTCTTTCTGTTTTCTAGTTGTCCTGCACATCATGTACCTCTTATTCACCTTGGAAATTTAAACATACAAAGGATTGTATGAATGTTCTACAAAAAAATTTTTTCAACTAAATTCAGAAGATCCGAAAGCTGTTTCAAGCTTTACGTTATGCTTTTGACATTATGCACTATACCTCACACCAAGTGGAGAACACATCTGCAAAGTTAATTATTGCAGCAGAAACCTGCTTTGATCAGGCTTGGTGAGTACAATGGCCACTTGATGGTGATAAACATTGGATTCGTGCGGCAATTTGGCCAAACAGTTGAAGCAATAGATTTTTTTACGATTTGACAATTTTAAACTACAGTGATTTAGAACACCTCATGGCTCATGACACACATGGTGTCTTTTAATTGAAGACCAGAAAGCGTTCTATTGATCACACCGGACAATGTGCATGTGTTTTCTTTAGATTAGAAAACCCCACTGAAACCGATCCATTAAATTCATCAGGTCAGTTAGAGGATGCTTAAGAGCATTCAGTGCTTTCAGAAATATCCCTCCCAGTAGAGTGCAATATAAACCTGATTAATATCAGACCCTATTCTCATCATCTATCCTGATTTAATTAAATAGTGGATCATGTTTTTAATGTAATAGACTGACAGTGCACTGCACTTCAAATACAGGAGCTGAAATTGGTTTCAGAACAGTAAAGGTCACTTGCGCCAAATCCCATCTAGCCATTATATTGATGCATGTTGTTGTTGCATTATGCCTCATAATACACTACCAACACACCAGTGGCATTATTTTCAATATTCACTTTAAATGCATTTTGTATATATATTCGGGGGGGGTCGGGGGGGGGGGGTTTGGGGGGGTTGTTGGTAGTCTATTCAATATGTTTGTATTTTGACTAATATAATATTTTGACTTTATAAAATAAAGATTTGTTTTCCGTCATGTTCCAAAATTGTATCCACTATTGTAAACAGACATACGGAAAGAATTATGCTCTCCATTCTGATGCATGTAAAACAGGTTCTTGTATTCCATAAACACAAATTTCAAAACGCACCATTCAGTTCCCAGTCCATTGTCATGTTTTGGCTGGTGTGCAGAGACTCGCAGGAGTGACTTGTGATACGTTTGTTCAGGAAGGCGGGAAATCAGAGAACAAAAGTGATGCTATCTTAGCACTGGCTCGATAATACAACTTCCACATACAAGTCCAACAAAAGATATTCAACACAAAATCCTGTGGCTCAGACAGATGGTTTCCAGAAGATGTGAAAACCACAAAGCGGAGTCACTGCACTGCCACGTACTACAGTCTCTTTCAGAAGGTGAACACAAGCCACAGTGAAGGAGGGGAGTGAGATGCCCAGACTCAGTACTCGGAGACTGAGACAGCTGGTAGTGTGGTGTAGGAGATGCAGTCATAGAGTCCAAATAGGCTATTTATCTGCAAAAAAATCCTTTCTAAACTATTTTTGTGATGTCACTTCTATTTTGAACGCCTGTTCTTCAAGGCTTGTACATCCACCTAGCTGCTGCCATTGTTAAAGGAAATCCCCTGACAATACACCTTTAAACCCTTCTTCTAAATTATGCATGCTTTCAAAAAGTAGAGAAGAATCAATGCCCGCTGCCAGTTGTCCAGACTTTCCCATAGATTGAAGTTTAAGCTTGTATTCCATGTTTATATATTACAGATGCAGAGAGCTCGCCCAAAGCGGCCTGGTACATCAGTGGTTGGAGGCTCATTCTTATCCCCCAGACATCTGTGATATGAGCCCTGTGCAGGCACACATGGTGGAAATGATTAGCAAAGCAAATCTTGTGCAGCTCGACTGGAGAAAAATCATGTTGTTTAGATATATACAAAGGGGATAGATGTCATGGAGCTACCTATTCAAACCCAGAATTGCCAAGCATGCTCACATTTCCTCTGAGATTGAGCATCCCTTAGGTAGGGTTCGGTTAAAGACAGCTTCAGAGCTTCATCAATAGCTCTCATTTTTCCATGACCCCATGTTAGCCTGTACGCCAAGGAGTGGGTCGATAAGCCCCCTTATTGCTTTAGTGGCAGAGAGCTGTTTGCCCCTTGAACAATGCACACATTCTCTTTGAGCCTCGCAGACAATTTGGTGCCAAGACTGGGAGAGTGCTCTGCTGTCACAGAGAGTTTGCCAAAAGGAAGCAACAGCATTCCTGTTCATGTCCGAGAAGAAAGAAAAGGTGTACAACAGCCCAGCAGGCTCTGTCGACACGATGTCGGGACTCAAATAAGTGCTTAGGGGAAGAGCTTGTGGTCAAAAGTGGGATAGAGTTGAGGGCTAGTGTCAACAAGTCATCATGAGCCCCTCAGTAACTGGATGCAGTGCAAGTAGAGTGAAACTGGCCATAAGACAGTTTAGAACATTCCACCTTGCCACATTTTTTAAGGCTGTTTTGTTGAAACAGTTAACAACCATTGACCCTATACTCTACATTGGAAAGAGAGATGAAAATAAAGTGATGTCACTGCAGTGGTTCTTTTTTGTCCTGGCCATTTTGTTGCCAAGAAATCACACAAAAAACACCATTCATGCACAATTATATGCAAAAGTATTAACAAGTGGTGTTTCAAATGTGAGAACAAATACACATCCTGCTGAAAAAAACATATATATTTATTCCATCTTTGCTTAGAAATGCCATGTGCTCACCCTGTGTCTTGTGATTGATCTCAGTCTCCGCCCTGGCCCCGCCCTGACCCCACCCTCTTGTTTTCATGTCCACCTGTGTCTTGTTCTTGTCTCCGCCCAATCCCAGGTGTTACCATTGCCTTGTGATTATATATATCCCCCTGTTCCTGACTTTGTGAGTAGTACCGTGTGTTTGCCCTGTTTACACTGCTGCAATTTTTCTGTTTTGGGTTTTGATTTATAAAGTTCGCTCCTAATAATTTTATTCTAGTGTGTTGAATTCAGCAAATGAACTGAAAAAAATGTGCAGAAGTATGAGCTCTGTGGCACATATGTTTATTTTCACTGAAAATTAATTAAAAATTGACTGGCAGCACCTAAACGTTTGCACGCAACTCTAAAGAGACAAAGTAATGGTGAGAAGTCAAAGAGACGCAATCCTAAGCAGTGCTGGTGTGATGTGTCTTTTAGAAGGCCTCATGTTTGTTACTGTGGTTGCTTCATTCTGAACCCTTTCACTGACAAGCTGGGAACCATAATGCATCTGGCATTTCCAGCCTCTTCAAAAAAGCTCAAAGCACACATGGAAAGCCGTTCAGGAAATGTTCTGTCAAGATCGGCATGAAAAAACAAGAACATGGAGGGGAAAAAAACACCTTGTCAAATCAATTTCCATTATCTTTGTAACCAGAGGCCACCTGGGCCTGGCTGCCAACTGTGCCTCCAAAGGGTTTCTTGCCTCATGAAATTGTTTTAACACTCAGTCTTGAGTGTGACTTCACATTTTTTCTTGCAATAGCAACAGCCGACACTTCGATCACAGAGTTTTCTGATTATTGGGTCTTCTGAGAGTAAAGTGATCGCTTTCTTTGTGTGAAGAATCGGTCAGCAAGTTAAAAGGCAAAAACAAGTAATGACCTTGTTTCACACAAATCATGTTTACGTTTCTGATTAATTTGGCTTTCCCAGTTGCCTACAGAACCTTCCATGATGGGACAGAAGTTCTAACTCGACGTAGTGTGTGTGTTGGAAATGGCCTTTCTGTTCTGCAGTATTTTAAGGTGTTTTCACACTTGGTCTATTTCATTTTAAAGCGAAATCTGATTGATTAGTCAGCCTTTATTTGAATATATGAACACAAACATCTCCAAACATCTCTCTGTCTTTCCTTCTGGGTCAAAAAGTGGAGGATGGGTTCTTCCAGAGGCTCCCTCCTCCAGCTTTAGGGAGTTTCTTCCTCGATTCTATCATCCTTGGCTTCCTCACTTCTGTAAAGCTGCTTTGTGAATATATAAATAATTAGTATTGAATGGCAAAGTCTGACATGTCTATTTACCTATGGTCACAGGTTACAATTTAAAATGTATATTTAAAAGGACCTTTTATATTTTTATATTTACCAATCATACATCATACAGGTGTCCTTTGTTTTCTGGACGCAATTGTCCAGAGCTTTCCACCGTGTATTCTGGCAGGAACCCAAGAAGGCATAACTAGACATGTCTGGCTTCTTGTGAACTTACATTTTTACATAAATGAATGCAACAATACAAATAAACAGTTAAAGTCTTAACCTATTACTCACTGTAGTCTTGCACTATATGTCAGTTATAGCATAGGGTTGCAAAGTATACATTCGGTTTCAGATTTAATTGATCTCAGGACAGCACTTGAGATTGAGCAGCACATTCAGACCACAGGTATGCTTTTCACAGTACTGGGGAGATGACTCACTACTTTTTGATTGAGTTCTGAATTAAAAAGTCCACTCTGCACAGACCAAACAGTCTGAGAGTGGCAGAATTTAGGTGTGGGGCCATTTCTCAAATGTTCATGATCAGTGAGAGGAGCTGCAGTCCACTAATTTGGCAGATATGATTTTACTGTGACACACAAACGAATGCACTTGGTCACAGTTTTTGAACATTGATAGATGTTGTAGTGGTCACTATCTCTGACTTTAGCTCACTAAATTAGGATGTGAGCTTCAAAGAGGTGTTGTCCCACTGCTTCTTTGGAAAACCCTCCTAACCCTCAATTCTATGAATCCTTTTTTACATTTTCCAACTATGTAAAAGAAAAAATGTTTGTCCCAAAAGTGATGCTATAGTCCTTGTAATTCTCTCCAGATTTTTTTTTTATAGCCATCAGTTTTAAAGAGATCCTCTTTAAAACCCTTTGCCTTACATAGTAATTGACTGCAATATTCAATCATTTTCATATAAGCATGTTCTGTAAAAGAGTGGTGCACTTTCTAGTCACTTTCCTTAAGATTTGATGAGATTGGATGAGATCAAAGAGATCTGCTGTTCTTTAAAGTGGAATTGCCTCAGTGCTTTTGGAATGTCCTTGTACATTTCAATGTAATTTAATGCAACCAGTCATTTCTACCAAACCCTTTGTCTTAAGGGAAGCTAGCATTTTCAAATTATGTAAAAACATTATTTTAAAAGATAAAATCCTTGTAGTCACCTTTTCTGGTTTTAGTAGCAATTTCAAAGAGATTATAGGATGCAGACACTTACATTTATTATACACTTTTATCCAAAGTGACTTCCATTGCCTAACTGCAGAGGGCAGTGTCCCTGGAGCGACTCGGGTTTAAGAGTCTTGCGCAGGGACCCAGAGGTGTTTTGCTGAAGGTAGGTTTCGAACCCAAGACCTCTTGTTCCAGGGGCAAGTAGCCTACACACTAGACCACACACAAAGCATGGCTTCAATATTAAAATTCCGACATAAGCACACTTTGTAAAAGAGAAATGCATTTTCGAAGCATGTTTCTTAAACAAGCCCTCATTTTCGAGTGTGGCAGTTGGCGCCTCAATCAAGCAGCTTAAAGCTCCGTCCCTGGATATTACCGGTCCGCGAGCCAGTAAATCACCTTAGAGTGGGGAGAGATATTAAGCCACAACAGGAGTGGAATCAGGGGACCTGTCCGTCAGAGAGCGGCTTAGCTGCCTCATTTAAAGTGATTAGACTTTCCGGCAGTGTTAACACTGTGGCAGGGATGAGGCCGACTCAGGAGCTATGGCCAGACACCCACTCTGCACCTCCTTCTCTCACACTACAGCAGCCAGACAGAGTGGGCCAGCTCAGCCCCTAAAACTGTTGCTGTCATGCAGGTTTACGTCTTCGTCACTCCTTTTGACCCGTCTCCAACCGGCAGGCCGGGATTAGCTCTGAGGAAAGCGATGGCCGAGCTGCCAAGGCTGTGCCCGGGCGACGGCTCTGAAATGTTTAATTAGCAGCCGGCTGGAGCACTGCACTGGAGAAGATCTTTTTCTGAGAGGACCATAACAGCTAATTGGCCGCGGTGCCTACGTCTGTCCACACAGCCTGGACCTCAGCGCTGAGTCACCAGCTTATTAGACACAAGTCGGCCATCACGGCCAGAAGTGCCAAGCTTGAGCCACAAATACCCAGTCAAGACGTTTCCTAAGACTAATCATTCGACCCTGGACTTACGCATGTCCACAGGAGCTGCAGTTCGATCTGTCCCAATTTGAAACTTGAGCTAGCACAGAAGTTTAACAAGTAAATACAAAGTATTATGTGATATACATACGGTATCGACACTGCTTTAATGGAGCCGAGACACTTTCATTCCTCTACACTCCAGACCATAAAATGTTTAAATGTTGTTTTCTGGTCACAATTGTCCATGTATTCTGGCAGGAACCTAAGAAGGCATAGCTAGATGTATCTGCTTTAATGGAGCTGAGATCCTTTCATTCCTCTACACTCCAAACCATAAAATTTTGAAGGAAATAAACAAACTCCTCTCAACTTTTCCAAGTATTTCCATTGTCATATGATGTAGAGATGCATGCCATGACTTACCTGTAATCCTCAGCACCTGTAGCGACTGATAAGCATGGTGATTTTATAAAGACCAAGAAAGCTGTAGAGTTCTATATATTAACAGTGAGTTAGTTATAATTACAGAAACTTCCAGAATGCTTTGTGCTTGAAACTGTGGTGATTAAATTGAAGGCATCATTTATAAATGCAAATTTTCAAGTAAAAATATTGCAATATATTGTTTCATTTTTAATCTATAATTAAGCCCTTCACATAATCAAAAAAATTTATCTTGTCATTTCCCACCTGCCAGTTTCAGCTACAGCGTTACATCTCAAGTGTTTTTTCCGGGTTCTTTAATAAAGCCAGTGGTTGTATCCAGAACCATCACAACTCAAAGAACAATTGTCTTTGGGTAGTTTATTGGGCATTTAGGAAAAAATGATTAAATAACCATTCACAAAATGTTCCACTATTGTTCCACTGTTAATGGTTCCACCCATAGAACCTACCATTTTAAACTGGAAACTGGAAATATTCCCAGGTTTTTTCAATAGGAATAATTTAAATATTTTGACAGAAGCTGTCTAGTTGTGTGCTGTAATACCTTATTATCTTAAATGGGTATTTTTTCCCACATCAGTAGCTGCTAAGGGGTGTAAAGTGTTGGAAATAAATATTCGATCCCCTGCTGAGACCAAATATCAACCAGAGTCTGGTTGGTTTGTATGGGATCAAATATTTATTTCACCCAATTAACATGCAAGTCAATTTAAAACTTTTATACAACATGTTTTGTTTTGATTGATATTCTCTCTTTCTCTGTAAAAAATGAACCTACCTCTTAAAATAGACTGTTCAATTGTTTTGTAAGTCAGCTAATTTAAAAATAATTATTTACCCCACTGTATTGGTGTGTAGATTGATCAATTTGTCTTTTGTGTCCTTGAGATGCTGAATCAGTTGGTTCTGGCTTTTCATACCTTTTGAGGTTTTCCACCCCTGAGTAATGCTGATGCACTCATGCAAGTATGTATTTGTGTGTGTATGTGTGTGTTTATATCTGACAGGAGAGTGTGGACCTTGGGGAAATCATGTTCTCGCTATGCTACCTGCCTACTGCGGGAAGACTCACTCTAACAGTTATCAAGTGCAGGAACCTCAAGGCCATGGACATCACAGGATATTCAGGTAGAGTTAATCACACTCTGCGTGTGTTATGTGTCCCACAGCTGCCTTGATGTGCAAACAAAGGTTCAACTGTGTTAAGTGATGACTGGTCATAATATAAGGCTCATCAATCAATGACTAAAAGCTAATAACACCTAACAATAGCTCTTACAGTCAAGCAGCGCATTTGACAGTCCCTTCTTAACAGTAATGGCCCAATATAATGAGTTGTCCAGCAACTACTTTTCATAATTATATGGTGATATTGATTTGTACCACTATAGTCAGCTATAAGAAGCTATAAGAAATTAGAGCTTGCCAAACCCAGTGAAGGGGGACAGTATACAGATCAGATAAAATTCAGACAAATTGAGTGCATTTAATTAAAATTGTTTTATGTATGTCATTTCCAATAAAACAAGCCTATATATCATAGTTATTAATGCAGACTGCATGGAGACAGAGCTGGACACAGGCATTAATTCTCATTCATACAAACAGAGGACGAATCAAGGGGACTTTTCACATCATGTTAAGCATATCAGCACATTTGACACTGAACATAAGTGAACCTACACTCAGGGGCTAGAAGCATATCAGCCCTATATCAGCCAGAACGTACTTTTCTTATGACCTGTTGGTGGTGGTGGTGTTGTTCGTATGTCTACCAAGGTCCAAAACAATCAGCTCCTAACAGTAATTAAACAAGATCAAACCTTATTTTAATGCCTTTTTATTTAATAGAAAGGGAGGGATAAGCCCTACATGTCCATTTATACCCGTGGCCCCTTACCATTGAATGACTTGAATTAAGTCACGTCTTTAAATTATTCGATTTCCCACCAATTTGACTGCAATATCCAATCCTTGACTCTGTGTAATGTGAAAAATGTAGTTTTCTAAATCCAGTTTTGAGAGAGCATTCACTAACTGGCAGCGCATCAATGGCACTATTTAAATAGGGCAAATTCTATTCTGGCAAGAGTAAAATAATGTGCAATGTGCAAACACGATGTGGCATTCAAAATGAGCTGAAAGTGATGAAGGCGAAAAGTGAACGCCTCATAATATCACGGCTTAAAGCAGCACTGGGGTTATACACAGTAGGCTGAAAAGTAAATGTTTCACATAGCTGGCAAATTGGATTCACATGCGGTAAACCTTGGGTATTAAAATGTGCCTGAAGCTCATTTTTTGATGCCAAAGTGAAAAACTCCCCATTTGTTCCACTCAGACAGGGAGCCGTATGTGTCCGACTAATAAACAGAAGTAGGAGAGCATACAAAGCTCCTGGTGATTGGTGGAGCTGGAAATCAGTGTGCGGTGTTGACAGTGGACTCAGGGTTGTTATGTTTGGCCCATTAAGGCACTCGGTCCCGACGGCTCCGTCCTGTATGCTAGTCTGACTCATCGGCAGCGGGTGCCCCCCGATGCTTATTTTGAGGCCGCTTAAAGTTATTAACGTGCGTCATACGATACACAGACCTGCTGTTTAAAACTCCAAACATGTCCACATGATTCAATGCTATTAGTCCGGGTGCCATCCGGTTGAGTCATAAGGCTGCACTCCCACCCTCCAGCCTGCCGGTGCACACGTTCAAAATGAACCTTCCATATTTGCTTGAAGTTTGCAGACATGAAGGTGCTTTTATTAAGTCAAAAGCTACACCCACGGACATCACGTCATGTAAAGAAAGTCTCATCTCTCCCTTCCTGAGCAGCACTGCCAGACCAATTAGTGGGTTGTGGGCAGCAGCGGCTGGCGCTTCCTGATGCAGAGGAAGCACAGGTGGTGATAATCTAATGGGGGAAATAACTGGATACTTATCCTCTATCATTCAAATGTTTGGAAGCTCTTCTTATATGAAGCTGAAATGGTTTTATATTTTCTAAATAAAATGTAGAATTCGATATTATAAGCTAGACACCAATGGATTTGAGATGCTATACACTTTGAAGTATGTTGAGGAGCAATGTGATATGACAATATATTGTAGTTAGAAGCTATCTGCCCCAAGATCAACCTCTATTATAACCTCATTGACAGATCAGTCTTCAGCTCTGCTCTTCATTTTGGACACATATGTTTTTCTTCTTGGTTTAGATGCTCAGATTCTTTCTGGTTATTAAAAAAAACTGTGAAGATGTACTGACAATCATATTAGAGTGATTTATATCTGAAACCAGATAAAATTCCAAAGTGTTGCCTGAACTTCAGCTGCTAACATTAGCTGTGCAAAGGTTGCTCCAAACTTATGGCTGTATTGTTTTGATACTGGCAGGTTGTTTCGACATCCAGCCATTTTTAGAGCTCCACCACTGGAAGTTGAGCCTACAGTGCAGTATATGTGAAGACTCCTCAAAGACTCCAAGTGAAGTTCAGCTTCTTGGGGACCTATAATTATGTCATTTATGCCTGCTGTCCAATAAAAATGGATCTTCGTGCCACTAAAACAGTGTATTTAAATCTACAATAAACTCCCATTGAAGCTGGGTTCAGGGCTATTCTTCCACCGCAGTTCATGCAGACTGTGCTCCCTCTCAACCAGCTCCTGAGTGCAGTAATCTGGAGTAGATATTTAACACTTTGTAATCACTGAGTCACCAAATTGCAGTACAGGGATAAATGTGTTAAGCTATGCAGTGGAGAGTGCCATGTTATTATGACATTTTAGCAGAGGCCATGCATCTCGAGGTAGTCAGAGACTTTTATTCTTTATTCTTAATACTTCATACAACACATATGCATGCTCTGCCCTGCTGTGTGCATTTGAATCATGCACATCAACTGAAATAAACATGACACGTTAGTGAGAAGCAGAATTCATTTAACTAGAAGAGGCAGTGTTCCACAGCGTCAAGTAAGTTTATTGTCATTCAAAACATAATGATGTACACAGAAACAGAAA
>JBBMFX010000128.1:4576493-4586792 GCA_037832545.1 Rhabdalestes septentrionalis
CACATCAAGTGCTTTGTGGGAGTAATCCTCTTGCATGTTATCTATTTATGGCCAGATTTTCTACCGGGGGAAATTGCCATGTTTCATATCTCACTGATTTGCCTTTGCACGTGTTTTCTTTCTCTTTCTTCCAGTGGAAAACCAGGACGGCAAGTTTTGACAGTCAGGGGTCTTGCCCTTCCCCTAAAGCCCCTGCCAGCCCTTGAGCAGAACCACATGTTACCCAGAAGGCCCGGCACCCTTTCCCCTTTTTCCCCAACTGACAAACACCGAAACCAAACTACAACAGAAAACAACAACTGAGCTGTTTCCAGGCGTTGATCCGAGATCCAGTGTTTGTGTAATGTCTCTGGAGTGGGACTGGCTCAGAAGCAGAATTTCTGGTTAGTCCTTGTGGGCCTTCTGCCCTCATACTCGTTACACCTCCGGTGCTGTAAAAAAAAGCCAGGCTTTTCTTTTGGAGCAGCTGGATATGGCAAGCAGAAGAACTTTTCTCCTCCACATTTTGAAACGTCTCTCTAGAAGCGAGGCCAGTGAAATCGCATTCTCAAAGGAAGAGTGCTTACGGATGGGAGTTTTCCGCGCAGCGTAGAGAGAAGCTCTTTGATGATCACTCCACTATGAGCTCTGCGTTTGAAAGGAGGATCAGCTTATCTGGTAGAGCCGAGGGTCCGGCAGTACGGGGAAGAATGGGCAGAGCTAAAGCATGGCTGACTAAAGGAAATGTCTCAATCAAAAGGACAGTGCCTCGTAGCAGCGAGGTCTGATGGCATAGGAAGAGATGGGAGTGCCATTTTCTACTTCATGAATGAACTGCTTCCTCTCCTGATCCATCTCGGGAAAAAATAGACCTGAATGGAGATATATTGCAGAGACTTAAAGAAGACCCATCCCGAGTTTGTTGATGTCGTTGTAAGAAATGGTGTTTGTATGTCCTAACAAGAGCACAATGATCTCAAGAGCTTTGAAGGTCCTGCCCGAGCAAAGATATATAAAGTAAAGACTTGTAGGCTTGATATCATTGGTGAATATGTTCGTAGATGATAGAAAGGAATACTATACATTTATGTAGAATTATAATTTATGTGCTTATATCAGAATATATCCAGCCTTCTCCGGCACCATTCGTTGTTTAACTAACACGTTACTTTTTGTGTAAAACGGCAGTACTTGTTTTTCCACTCGCCTCTCAGTTTCAAGCTGCGTTATAATCTTATTTGTTTAAGGTTGTTTAAGGTCATTTATGTCCGTTTTTCTACTGTTTACTTCAGCTGTATTGTAACGTACCAGTTCAGTCAGTCAGCACATTTTGTACTGAAAAAGCAAAAGCACAAAATTAAATCAAAAGACGGAGCCTGTAAAGTGTGAACTGATGTTGAAACTGAGAAATGATGTATAATTCAGCGTGAAACATTTCTGAGCACTAAATTAATATTAACTAGGAATTTCAACATTTTGCCACTGTCCAAAAAAGGAAACAAACAAAAAAATACAAACTCGACACTATAAACAAAAATTGTAATTATAAAACTTACATTAAAAAAATAAGACATAAAGAGACCAATTTATTGGTCTATTCATTATGAAACGTGGAAAATATGTCAACAACACCTGCTATGTTCAAAATTTTGGGAAAAATAAGAAAATTGGACGCAAAAAGAAAATTGGACATTAATCTGCATTAACTCTATACCTGTAACACATTGTAAGTGTAAGGACACGCTAGTTGAATAACAAAAGCAGTGTAATAAAAGATTATAATCAAACATAGTAAAAGACCCTCTGGTTGGTAAGACGCAATAGCTGTTTCTGGATCCAAATGCTCCTTCAGATACCAAAAGAAATGTGATGCACCTTTATTGCCCTAAACATGCAGCACAGGGTTCCTATTTCACATGGATGACTGAAATAATGCCCCCACCATTAATAAACTCTTTGTTGTTGTTTTTTTCTTTGTGTACATTGCGAGGTTGAAGTCAGTCTGATTTGTGGTAGAACAGAAAATTATAATGTCAGATGTCTTGAAATACACTTTATGGACAAAGGTATTGGGACACATTTTTAATGTTTTAATTCAGGTGTTTGAGTCATACTTGATACAGGTATACTTGCTACAGTCTCCATTTACAAATACTCTCCATTTACGAATATAAAACTAAATAGGTAATTCTGAGGAGCTCAGTGACTCAGTGATTTTAAGCATAGTACTGTGATAGGATACCGACTTTGCAATAAGACAGTTCATGAGATTTCACCCCTACTAGATTTTCCACGGTCAACTTTACGTGGTATTATAGGCAAGTGGAAACATTTAGAAACAACAGCATATCTGCTATAAAGCATAAGACGCCTCAGCTAAAGAGTTCCGAATTCCCACAGGCATTAATGTAAGCACAGAAACTCTGCTATGAGTTTGAAAGCTATTTCATTACAGTCCCTGTTGGTATAATGGCCAGGTGTCCCAATACTTTTTTCTGTATAGTGCCTCTTTCTTATATTCCCTAAAAACTTTGTACAAAATGAACATTTTGACATGTAGAGGCTTGGACCCAGAAACAATTATATTATCGAAAGGTCAATATGTCACATCTTAACAAGCGGACTGAGACAGAATGCACTACATGTTCTGCCAGCAATGCGGCAAACTAAGTATAATGTGGGATTTGGCTGTTGCACAACAACAACAGAGCTAGAGAAAGTCATTCTTTTTGGATTTGAAATGCAAAACATGATTTTCAGTTACCCTATAGTGTAATTTCCAAGTTTCTGAAAACAGGCAGTTGGGTCTTTTCGTGATCCCTTGACAGCTGTGCGTAGTTTCAAGTAATTTTATTTTAATCATTCTGCAAAAGGAAGAAAAACAAGATGTTCTAGTTTTGATGTTTACAATTATAATGCTCTTGTCTCAATAGTGTGCTTATAATGGGTAATGAGGACGTTTTCACTCATTACTGTTAAACAATTAAGGGGAATCAAACCAGATTTCCTAAATGTATGCTTAATTCATTGGTTGATACAAAACCATTCAGAGGGGGGTGATGTGAAATTTCTCTCAGATTACAGCAGTGGTGATATTAACCAGGGGTCACAGAATCTACAATGCAAACAAATAGTGCACATCTCATCTGATTCTTTTATATTTAAAAACTGATCATGGTAAAGTAGTTAGTATTTTTATACCTATTGCTTTCCATTCACCTCTTTGTCGTGATGATTTAAAAAAATGTATACAGTCAAATGTCTCGCATAATTATTCAACAGTGTATCAGAAACATTTCTTTATTGTATAAGGGAGCATTTAGACCAATTGATGTCTGGATCATATCACCACTACTGTTTCTCTGGAACTTTAATTTCACATTAAATCTATTTGAATGACTTCACAATCTAAATGATTGGATTATAGCTACATTTTGGGGAGGGAATGATGAAATTCCCCTTTATGACATGTCATAAGAGCAAACCGCAGTGGAGAATGGCAACAGTAGCTAAATGCAAACATGCAATACGGAGTAATCTTGAGCAAAATAAAGGTCTAAAGGTTTTTCTTTCTTCGTAATCGTAGGGCAATTTTGTAAACGTGTCACTTATTCAGGTGATTTGAGACAGTGCGCGAAAGTGAATCTGTTCTTCAGAATATTTCAAGCTTTTGTCTATCGGATCTGTTTTATAACTTAAAAGAGAAAATCAGAGTAGAGCCACTTGCCATTATAATCCTTGTGCTTTCAACTTTTCCTTTCAGTGAAAATAGCTGATGATTTCCTTCCTTGTTATTCAGACGACAATACAATATGGTAAAATGCTGTTTATGTTTTTCACAGTTCCACTCCATAATGTTGTACCATGAGTGTACTGTTCTATGGGTGTAGAGCAAGTTACTTACCTGCTTTCAAAACTACTTGCCAGCTGGGGAGATCCTGGACGGGTGTGGAGAATGCATGGGAACTGCATTAGAGTCCCCTGAGCCATCCTGGTACCGTCCTGTGGGTTTTAAATCAAAGAGGAACAGAAGGGAGCACATTTGGACCCAGTGAACTTAACATCTGCAGAGGGCCTATAAGATGTGACTCCTGATGGAAATACATGAAGCTGCAGAGTCCAAGCTACTGCCTAAACATGGCGAACAGTGCACAAGGGTCTACAATGTTCCTTGAAGTCTTTGAAATCCAGTTGGATAATAGATTCAGCACTCGTCCTCCATGTTGGAACGCATCCTCCATTGTATTACAATAGCTGAGGTTTACACGTTTCTATGTAATTAGATGAATCTCATATTTTGGCAGACTCGTGAATAACTCCAGGTAACTTGATGACTTGACTTGACTTGATGTACCGTCTTGGTTCCTACCTGTCTCCAACAATGTTTATGACGTCCTCAGGCTCAGACAATATAGACACAATGTGTTCCTGTCGTAAGGTGGAATCTGTGAAATGGGTACAATGTGGTTTATCAGCCTCTTTCTCCTGTGAATTGAACTTTCCAGTTTTATATTTGAAGATTTGTACTTGTAATAAAATCTGTCAAACAACTTGTTCTTGTATTTCAAACATGCGGAAAAATAAAGCTGTCAGTTCAGTCGTTTCATTTTTCTCACACTTCAGTTCCCTATCCCACGCTAGTTTGAGAAACGAGACTCACTCAAAGGGGAGAAGTGAAGTGAGGGAGGGTCTGAAATGTCATTTTTGTCACTGGATAAATGCTTGATCCTAAAGGTCAGTGTATAGACAAGGAATGCCATTTAGAAAAACACATCTGTATCCATGTTAGACCTGTCAGTTGGTTTGACAATAGAAATCTTATCAGTACTATTGCTATCTTAGCCCAGATGTACCCAGTCAAGATCCTCAAATCACAGATAGATATTGAGTTAAACCATGTAGACTTACTTATACACTGTATGACAGATAAGATAAGCCTTAATCCCACAAACTAGCACACAACACTAGTGCATTCAATTCAATTCAATTCAATTCAATTCAATTCAATGCAAATAACTTTATTTGTCCCTGAGGGGCAATTGAAGGGGCACAGTGGAGCAGCGCACACATGTAACAACAGTAAAATTTGAAACACACAAAAGGTTTTACTGTTATATGTGTGCGCTGCTCCACTGTGCATGTTGTCGGATTTAAGTTTAAATTAAAAAGTTAAGAGAAAAAAAAAACATGGGCTGCCTGTCATGGCTGCGCATATTATTACTTTGGCAGTCAAGGTGGCTTACTATTTTTGCCAAATCTATACTGTATTAGCTTTGTCCATGGATGCTACTATTGTTTTGGTTATGCTATACTGTTTTAAAGCATTGTCCATGAACGCTGTTTCTGTCTAAGCTATGCTGTAGTGTGTTAAGCTTTGACCATGGCTAATATAACGCATGTTTGCTATTATGTTTAGTTACCCTGCTATGTTGTTAGCTTCGTCCATAGCTAATATTACAGTTTTATCAATGCTATACTGTTTTTAGCTTTGTCTATTAGTGATATTGCTGTTTTAGTTGTGTTATAATTTTATTTGATGTGTCCATGGCTGACGGTAATATTTGTAATTATTCTATACTAAAGCTTTTCTTTACGTTTGTGAACGTGGAAGCGACCATTCTGTCACATGAACACACCACATGAACAGCACGAAATTCTCTCCAAGCATTTAACCCATTCACCAAGTGAAGCAGCAGGCAGCCACGAACGCAGAGCCTGGGGAGCAGAGTGTGGGGACGGTGCCTTAATCAGGATAGCTCAGAGGTGCTTAGCAGTCTTCATCAAACCCACGACTTCCTGAGCTCAGGGTGAACGCTCTAACCATTAGGCTCCAGCCAACTACACTAGGCTGAGATATTTGAATTGATATTTAGAGTAAGGTGGAAGTGTACCTTTTTAATTTTTTTGTTCCTCCAAACTAAATATCCCTTTTGTATGGAATCAGATTTGTGCCAAAATTTCGAAACAAACCTTTCGTAATATCAAACAAAATTCATTCAAAATTCTTTCTCACCTGTGAGACTTTCAGTTTCGCTGCAGGCTTTTCAGTCGCGCCGCCCCCTTTTACATTTTCGCTGCATGAGGATTCGATTTCAGTTCTGGCACAAATCTCTCGTCTAATTTGCCAGCAGGTTTTTGAGTGACAACTCGGTGCCCCAGAACTCAGCGACAATAGACGCCAGTTACGATCACATACAAGATTTGAGATATGTGCATAAGATTATCTCCACAATATATTTATCGATAATGAACATATTTGATGAATACTTACAAACTTGTGCACAAATCTCACATTTCAGATGGGATCATAACTGGTGGCTATTGCTGCTGAGTTCCGGGGCACGGAGTTGTGACTCAAAAACCTGCTGGCAAATGAAAAGCCAGCAGCGAAACTGAAAAACTAGCAGCGAAATTGACATTCGCACAGATGAGAATGAATTTTGAATGAATTTTGTTTGATATTAGGAAAGTTTTGTTTCGAAATTTTGGCACAAATCTGATTCCATACTTTTGAGGGTTTGGTGGGGGGGGCTTACCTAGACATAACCCAAACAAACATAATGAAATTTTAACATATTTTACTTGACATACTTTGTTTTATAAAATGTGACTACATCAATAGTAATTTATAAAGGTGAGTAAGTACAGTACAATCTTTTTGGTCATGTTTAATTTTTTGCAGTCTAAGTGCGTGCTCTCTGCAGTAGCATTCAATCCTCTGGTAGGGGCGCTAGTGCCCACAGCTTCTTCTTCAGGGCCAGCCTGTAGAGAATCTGGTAGCCATCATCCCAGGCGTACACCTGTCTCTCTTCAGGGTTATACTTGAGGCTGGAGTGAGCACCGTAGCGCCTGGGGAAATACAGCAACGGGGCCTCTCCCGCGTTCACCATATCATTCACATCAAATACACACTTAACCCTGGAACGGCTGGAGGGCCTGGTGTTGTAGACTACATACACTGTGCCACACACAATGAAGGCAGCTTCAGCGTTGTTCCGGGGACATAATGTGTCCCACATCTGCTCAATGTCCAAAGTGTCTGAGTCCATCTTGGCCAGGTTGATGGTGTCACCAGCAGGATACAAGGCCCACAGCCCCTCCTCATCCGCTATCAGGTCCACTAGAGTCTCAGGGTTGAGGCTGTAGACTGGGGTTTGCGCCTCCACTGGAATAACAGCACTGTCTGCTACTGAATTGTTCTTCAGGTCAAATTTGACCACCTGCAACTCGGACCTTTCGCTAATGTAGTACAGGAAGCCATTGTAAACAGCATGGCCAGTTCCATTCCAGGCAGAAGGGAGAGTGATCTGCTTGCCCTTAGACATACCTAACGAGGCCGAGAGTTCCGTCACAGAGTTAAACTCATACAGGGTATCCTCTGAAGTGCCGTTGAAGATGTAGACCTTAGCCGTCCTGGCATCCCTTGTCCAGACTCCTTTGGGGCTCCCTACCCTTTTGAGAATCTTCATTGCTCGGATGTGGGACACAATGTCCAAGCAAACTGCGAAGAAAGAATAAATTAGAATAATTTATAAGAATAATATTTGGCAACACTCTGAAGAAACCAAGTCTGCCAATCCATGTCCTGAATAATACAACCATGCTTTTAAATAAATTAGAGGAATTAACATGTTGAACTTTTCAATTCTAAACTTTCAACTTTTTCTACATTTGCCTCCAAAATATTTAATCATTCAGGTCACTGCACACCTGAAAGAAAAATATTCCTTCCCTGAGGTGGACTGAAAGCAAAAATATACACCCTCACTCCTGAAAGTCTTTTTTGGCCAAAATTATGCAGGAAGACAAAATATTAACCTGAAATGAAATGAGGCCACGATGAAAGTGGAATTTATGTAGCCTGGAAATGACTTAGCACAAGGACTGCGTCTCATACAACGTTAATACTTCTTTGCTTCAGTGCCACGTTTGCATATTTAAAAGCTGCAAGCTGTAAGAAGTTGGGACAGTTCAACACGCGGTACATGGTTGCGAAAAGGCAGCTGTTGCAGAGGTGTCAGATTTCAACTGATTTATGACAGTTAAGTGGGAAAAAGTGAGCCTACGTCTTGACTCTGGTCTGACTCACTGCATTCAGCCTCTCTTTGTTTTGGTGTCTAAGCAATAGGATATTGCAGCCTGGAGGTACCTGGCATCTGCTTCCTACAAGAGGGACCCGACTCTGAACTGAAGACAGAGAACACTTTTAATGTGAGCTGAGCTTGAACAGGACCTCATCTAACCTCTGCAGTGAAGAGAGCAGCGCTCCAGGCAACACAACAACACAGTCGTTAGCAGAATAAGATATAATAGGGCTTGTTTCCCAAAAGCAATAACAATGCAGCACAGTGTCTGGAATAACCTTTGCAAAAATTAACATCACAATCCATTAACAGGGTCGAAATGTATTCTGGGCTGTCTACAGTGTTGTGCCGTATAGGCATGAACTAAAAATTCATCCCAATCTGTGTTTCAGAGTTCAATTGCATACTTTGCATGTTGTGGGAACTTGATACAAGTTACACCTGTATCTTCTCATTAACATCATAGACCAATACAATAGCCCTCTGAGAATTTGATATCACTAAACAATGGACAGATCGATTTTTGTCACACTATACTGTGTGATGGATTGTGAGATGGGGAAATTCCTCATTTGTTTGTAGATTTGGAAACTAAAAATAATAAAAACTTATTCATGTGAAAATCTATGAACAATCCATGAATGAATCCATGTAGCGCTGACATTGTTCTGTGAACTTAACTCAGTTACAGCACACATTTCCATTCAGCCAGACAGAGCAGAGCCAGCGTGTGCGTACTTTCCCACCTCAACACAAACTCCGACTGCTGATAAAGCAAATTTGAAATGTTCCCCAACAACTCATTCATCATTCATCGGAACAGCTTTCTCTTTGGAACAAAATAAATAGATTTACTTTAACGAACCGCACTTTCATTTATTCCCGTCCAAACCAGTTAAAGATGACATCTGTCATGCATTTAAAAATCAAAATAGTGCTCAGAGCAGCCTATTGCAAGTTTGATGCCACAATTGTACCATTTCTGCCCACTCTTAGCCTGGAACCTTACAAAGACCTTTTGTACTCTATTCTATAAATGTGGCCATTAAATACAGCTACGAGTGAAGCCTGGGGTTATTCTATTTCCAGCATAATGATTTTTTTCCGGAAAGAATGTTTGCTGAAGCTGGTGTTGCACTTAATGAGTGGTTCAAATGCAGCCCAAGGTCCATGTGCCAAGAACCTGTCAGGGCTAAAGGTACATGATCAAAAGCAAGCAAGCAAACTCTCTGAGCTGGGCTGTGGCTGTCTGCAGGCCATTCAGTCCCGCCCCCCTCCCTGAAGCCTCCCGTGTCCCCTGTGGCTCACCAGAGAGCTCAAAGAACTGCTCCTTCTTCTGCTCCCTGACCACCGGCTCCTGCTCCACCATCTTATCTCCGGCTTTAACGCATGGTTTGGGTGGATTTTTGGTCTCTCTGTAGTCCATCTCTCGCTCGACCCGGTCCACCCGCGCGCCAGCTCCCTCCAGGTCCAGCTTCAGTTTGGCGTGTTCCCGGCCCAGTTTCTCCAAAAGGTCTGACGCCTGCTGCCTGAACTTCTTCAGGTCTGCATTGTAACGGTTGTTCTGCTCGTGCCATAGGGCGATACGTTCCTGGAAAGAGCAAAATATATGAATGTGTTATAGGAAACTGTGATGCCTGGTGATTAGAAACTTGCCCCTGCAATCAGAAGATCATGGATTCGAATCCTAGGACTCCTTTTGGCACCACTGAGGCAACGTTTCCCAGGGCACTGTGTCAGTGGCTTCCCACAGCTTCACTTTGGGAAAGAGTTGTAAGGGCCACCTTACTTTGAATCTACATATTTATTTAGATTAACAAACTTTACAGCTATACACTGATCTGTTTGTCCTACAGTCTCAGAAACCACAGGTTTCTTTAACATTATATAAAAGAGTCCTTGTCCTAAGGTTTTTGTGTATTATGATTCTAGCTATTATATTCAATTAATACTAAATAAATTGTTAATGCAGTTTCCAATTTTCCCTGACTTGGGACCTTTAAAAGCTCATTGTGTTTTGAGGCAGATGCATTTAAAAAATGTCTTGGATCATCAACTACATTGGGAGTAATTATGTTCATTTTTGTCAAATATTTATTTAATGCAAGACATAAATCATCTTGGCTTAGACACTAAAGATTAAACTGACCATGACATTCCAAAACCTGTTTATAAAGGTTTAAATTCCAATATTCCTCTTTATAGAGGTTTATATGTTTATATTCTGTAAAATCAC
>JBBMFX010000128.1:4591644-4606631 GCA_037832545.1 Rhabdalestes septentrionalis
CTGAGCAAGACCCTTAACCCCAAGCTGCTCCAGGGGGACTGTCCCATGTAGTTAGGGAAAGAAAGTGGCTTTGGATAAAGGCGTCTGCTAAATGCCATAAATGTAGATCTTTGTATATTATTCTGATATATTTTTATTTTTATTCAATTGCTTATGCCGCTTCTAAATTCTTCCTTTTGTTCTGTGTAATTTACAGTTACAACAATGCAAATTTCCCACCCATAGCACTAAAGTGTTTTGTTATATTATCTTGTCTATCGGATCTTACATCCACATCACATTAAGTGTCTTTCTGGCTGTAGTTGCAGCTAATGATCATCAAAATTATTCTACCAGGCTGTTAACACATATGACCATTAACAGGTCACCCAAAAACATGTATAGCTCTCTTGTGGCATATTTCTAGCACTGAAGGAATCCCTCTGGTGGCCACAGGGGTCTTGAGCAGGCTCATGTGTTGGACTGGCCCTGTTCCAGATCCTCCATGGTCCCTCAGAGTCCTTCAGCTCATAAGTGTGTTTTAGGTCTGGGGAATGAGGTGATTAAGAAAAAGCTGAATTTTTGAATAATTTCCTGCTAAAAGATCCAGCAACTCAGTTTTAGTTTTTATGATGAGGCAGACAATTTTCCATTCAAAATCTCCTGCTCTCCTGAGTCCATGATGTCACGTATCCTAATACGTTTTCCAGATCCTTCAAAGGAAAACCAGCCCCCAAAGCTTTTTTCATTATTATGCATTATCATGGCAAACCCACCTTTTTCCCCAAAAACCTTCCAAATAAATACTTGGTTGGCATGGAGGTGGAGTTTAATTTTAGTTTTAGAGATCTGGTGACACCAAAATACTTGCATCTCCTCCAACCATGAAATGTTTTCCATCTCTGACATAGGCAGTTCTAGCAAAAATATCTTGGTTTCACTTCCAGGTCAGGATGGCCAAGGGGTCAGAGGATTGTGGGTTCGAATCCCAGGACTGCTAGTGGCACCTCTGAGGTGCACGTAAGAGATGGTCCCCACACTCAGCTCCCTGGGCGCCGTGATCCTGGGTGGCAGAGATGAACTTTACACTGTGTGTTGTGGTGTGTTCACATATGACACCTTCACTTCTGTGTCATCATGGATTCCCACATGATTTATCCCCATGGCCCAAAGACACTTCGGTAACAAATATTGCCTCATCTCTGAATGTGTTTGTGTGAATGGACAGACTGAGAACCCGACTCCAGCACCCCCTGCCAGTTCAGTTAACAAAAATAATCATTTTTTTATCGACAGATCTCTATATTACATCACCTTCAAAATATCTCTGGCACAAAATTATCTTTATCACCGTCAGACAGACTGATTAATATACTGTTAGTACTAGTGGCAATGTGTGATTTGAAAAACATTCATCCTGAAACAGAATATTCCCAATGTGAAGAACATTCATCTGCTGGCCAATGAAGGAACATTTCTTGATCTTTATCCCCCGTTCTTTGTTTCAGCTTCATTTCGTATCTAATGACAAGAAGTAAGACTCCGATTCCATATTAAAGTCTAATTGAGCCCCACTCTGCCAAGAAAACCTCATTTGCGATCGCACAATTAGACATAATGTATTATTCACTTGTTTCACCCATTTAAGCAGCTTCGTTTTTGGTTCTGTTTTTGTTGAAGTCATTCTTTCCACCCCACTGAAGTAGAATACAGTAAATAGTTGGTAAGTCAGGTTGATGGTTATCGGAATAATAGCCATCTGCTTAGAGCAAATAGAAAGCATCTGTGCGGCTCATCTCAGATATTTGAAAAACATGTTTGTGCTCATATGTGCACACCATAATTACTGACTTGGCCATTGCGCAATATTGCATTTAATACTCGTTTAAATTGACATTTTATATTTCATAAAAGCTTTTTACTCACTCTAAAAAGCAAAACTTACTGCTGTATGTGTGATTTTACCAATAACTGGCAGTTTGTCTGAGGGGAAGCGAGTCTGAAGGTCTGTTTTGGGAATAAGATAAGTGGCTCTTTCATGTGTAATATTTTTTGTGTCATAACATACATATCCAATACATCTGTATTGTTTCTATTGGTAATGCTGCTTTGAATTTCTTCACTGCTATTGCAGGTTACCCATCCTTCGGATTAATACAGATTTATCTTATTATGTTGTATCTTATCTTATCTCGTCTTATCTTATGACTATAGTGAATTCATTTACCTCATATCCAATTTTCAATGATCAGCATGGCAGGATTGTTTTAGATGCTTTTAGGTGCCACCACACCAGGTGTTTTTCTCTCAAAGAAAGGTACAGATGACAGAGACTTTAGAGAGATAAATCTATCCATCCTCTATCTACGCAGCTTATTCTGAACCAGGGTTGCGAGAGGTGCTGAAGCCCATTCCAGTACTCACAGGTGTGACACGCTAGACACACCAGCCTCTCCATCTCACCTGACATGCATGTCTTCAGACTGTGGGAGGAAACCGGAGCAACCGGTGGAAACACAGTAGAACAAACTCCTCTCAAAAAGAGCCCTGGCTGAGTTATAATCATCCTCGTTTTAATAGCGAGAGCCAGCAGATGGCAGCTTTACTTTGCATATTCTGCATGTTTCCAGTGGTGTTATTGTGTTGTTTCAATGGGAATTTAATGGGAATTCTGCAGATTTTCCCAAACGACCGCATAAATAAGCGGTTGACAGAAACCAGATGTCTGAAGCATTTAATGCTTCTAAAACATGAAGATTATTACGCGTGAATGTTAAGACTATAGTTCCTGATGCCTGAAATATTGTTTTGGATACCGTTTTGCGTCTAAAACATATAATGCCTTCATTGTTTTTAATCTGTTAATAACCCATCACCATATTATACATACATGTAAGTTCATTCAATGAATTAAAAACATGTTTTAGGATGCTTGGTTCCTGTCACCACCACTGCTAACCATCCTGACTGAGCGACTTTACCTGGAATGAGGGGTTCCACATCAAACTACTCTGAACAACTTTGTTTATAAGAGTTTAGTTCTGCAGACACTCTGAAAAATCTATAGAATTCTCACCAGAACACACGTGGGAGTTTGTTAATGAGCCGGACCAGGTGTGGGGGCAGAGGCCGTTGAACCTGTGTAGAGAAGCAGGACCCTGAGAGCGCAATTAAGAAACATGGCTTTCAGTGTTTTACTTGACCAGGCTGCCAGTGGGTCTACCACTAGGGGGCTGACATGATGCAGTTAATGGTCCATTATACGCCTAGAAGACTGCACCACCTGCTGCCAGTGGTAGCAGGAAAGCAAAGAGCTGAACCAATGCATCTCCCTAGCAGGATATAATAATGTAATGATAATGACTCTTTATAGCCAGGGCTGTAGCTCCCAGTCAGCCCACATCCACATCACTAATCAGAACACTAATGTACCCGCTTCCATTACCAACTCTGCCTGTCACATGCTATCAGTGAATTATGACATGGATTTTGACATTTTGGCTCATTTTTATCACAGTGAACTAATTCTTTCTGACATCTCAGCTACTAAGCCAGTAATTGTGCAGCTGTCTGGCTGTATATCAGACTATTCTGAATATTCAATGCTCTCCCATATATCCACATTTATATTTATGGGATCAATATGGTGCTATGTCAACATCCCATATATATATATACATATATTTTCGACTGATAAACTGGTGCACAAAAGCATGCAGTATCCGTCTTGGCGCCTGAAACTACATCGGATCTCCAGGACCAAGAAACTATTGAGGACATGCCCAAAAGCTGACAATCTTAACCCTCCTATTTAAAGCCAGAACAGTACAGACAGTGTAGTCATGGCAACTCAGTGTCAGACCAGAAGACATGATGAACCCTTGATGAGGAGATCCAGCTGTCTGGTGTCTGTCTCGAGCTGATATGTGGATTTGTCAAGAAACTATTGTGCTTTGATCAACAATTAGGTTTGGCAGTTTCATCTGCTTCCTTTGAGCATAATCTGGGCCTACATTAAATTCTTTTATAGATCAGAATTGCAAATTCTGCCATTTACAAAGAGCCGTATCTCTGAATAAGTGATGAAACGAGGCACAAAATGTGTTCAGATATTGTATAGTTGGTTGTACGCTCATTCCCTTACTTGTTCATTCATCCACTTATTCTAACTTTATATATAGTCAAG
Source organism: Rhabdalestes septentrionalis (assembly GCA_037832545.1). Classification (NCBI taxonomy): domain Eukaryota; kingdom Metazoa; phylum Chordata; class Actinopteri; order Characiformes; family Alestidae; genus Rhabdalestes; species Rhabdalestes septentrionalis. The sequence continues at coordinate 4,595,810 of JBBMFX010000128.1, forward strand.
GGGTGGCATAGGAGTGGGATTAAAATAGGCTTATACTCATCTTATCTTGTGTAAGTTTATTTGATCTTATTGTATCTTCTGCCAGGGCAGACACACATAGAAACACACACACATAAACACACACTCATGTGTTTAGACAATCACCTTAGAACCTGGGAATCAACTTAGATCCTACTTGTTGTGTAAAATGGTCCAAATTGAATGAGTGTATGATTCTTAGACTACAAAAAGTATAGTTACTGAATTATTAGCCAGACTAGTACTATAAATCTGATGCTCGAACTGAGGCCCATGTGACCCGATTGGCCAGCAAAGATTCTCCACTCCCCACCCAATGACAAAATAAACATTTTTTTTAATAAACTTTTTAAGATTTAAGTTTTCCAAGGAATTTTCTTCACAAAACTATCACTAGCTTGCAAAAATTCTTGTATATCATTGTGCACTGATGATCGTAAGGCTGCCTGTACTGTGTTTTCAGTCCTCGGTCTTCAAGTTGTCACAAATATAAGTAAAATCAAGTGACCTTTCTATATGTAATACCTATTACATCCACAAGGTGGAAGCATCAACAAACGTGTGAGAACCAGACCGTTAAAGTGGTCTACCATTTTTGTTTTTGTCTTTAAAATTGAAAAGAAAATGCATCAAACCATTTAATTATTCTCTATAAAAGTATATAAACTGGTCAGTCTTCTCATATGCATTCATACACATGTATGCCATGTCCCAGTTCCTATGTGAGCAGCAGTTTGAGAAGAACCTGTGTGAGTGTCAGTGTCGAGCCTCACTGAAGCAGTAAATAAATACCTCACTTTGTCACCCCCTCAGCTACGGCCCAAACATATATGAAAGGAAACATTTTTTATTGGCTCGAAATAATGATGGAGAGGGTCAGAAAACACGACCACCTAGTGCCAGGTCATATAAACGAGCAGACTGCGCCAAAGCAACCGTAAATCCTTCGGCTTCTTGTAAATAGCTTTAATACACCCAAGGCGCCAAATCACTTGACCTGCGTTAGCCCCTACATTTGGGAGCTTTCTGCTTGACTGAGTGCGCTGGAGCCAGCCTCCCTCCTCAAATTCTCTTGCTGTCAGTCCAGGTTAATAGTAGAAGTCTTATTAGTGAGACACTGCCTTTCTTTTTTGCCTGGCTCCAGCCCTTGGGATGGCCATGGCTGGGGGCAGACTAGCCACCTTTCTGACCTAAGCTCCTCACTGTCTTCCCTAATCTTGGGTTTGTCCACAGCTCCGGTGGTTCGTAGGTTCCCAACATGCCAAGGCCTGGTTTAACTAAAGTATCAGGCGACAAAGAGCACTGTGTAAGGCTGTCAAACATGTATTATGTTCCAAAGTGTTTCTGTCAGTGGGCTTTGTGGCAGTTTAGCTATAGCTTCCTTTCTGTCGTTCTATTAGGTATCCCGTGAATATATGTGATAGTAGTATAAACGTGGCAGACACCAAGAGGCTCAGCAAACTTATTATGAAAGCTGGGCCAGTAGTGGGTGAGGAACTCAACAACTGTGGCTGAAAGGAGAACATTGCATAGACTTCAGTCCATCATGGACAATGCTCGACAACCTTTACACAGTGTGGGTAGGATACTTGCCTCTGGACCTGGATTCCCCACTGGGATTAGCAAGAGCCTTAACCACAAGTTGCTCCAGGGAGACTGCCCCCTGTAGTTAGGGGATGGAAGTTGCTTTGGATAAAACGTCTGCTAAATGCTGTAAATGTATCTGAGAAGCAATTTTAGCCACAGACTCACCAGTATAAAGTGCTTCAACGAAGATCTTTCCTTCTCTCTGCCATCTGACTCCATGACTCCTCCACTTTCACACACATCCATCAGACTCTATAACATCTCCCCTGTCACACGCCAACACAATAATCTGTGCAATAACCTGCTGCTTCTCAGATGTGCAATTCCATTTTGGTTCTAAATCATTATAATTATGTGTGATCTCTTTAATGTCTATATTATTATGTGCAATTGCTTATTATGTGCAGTTGTCCTATCATGTGCAATATCATTCCTTAGATACTACTTATGTCACAAATGTCACTACTTATGTAACTGTATGTCCAGTGTCAGTATTTATGTCTCCACACTACTTATGTACTCACCGACTCCGTAGAGTCAAACTCCAGTAAACTGATGTAGTAATTATATCCACATATCTTAATGACCACAGGCATTTCACTGCATAATGTAATTAGTATTAAGCATTTTCTATCTATCTCTGGAGATTTTACCGTGTTCTTGTCTTTGTGTCTCTGTGAGGCTGTGTAGTCCTAGCATAAGCATAAGTTTCTGCTTGTAATTCTGCTTTTCATATATCTTATAGTTTTAAAATACACATTTCATGTGGCCCATATATGAAACCTAGCTCCATAAAAAACTTACTAAATTACTTTTTTGATTTGTGATGTCACAAAAATCTGTTTTCAGAAAAGAATATTTAAAAAATATATATTTTCAGCTAGCAGAAGTTTAGCCCCACCTACATTTCTAATTACACAGAACATTTCTACTCATACTGAACTTTTCTCGTGAATGTTAGGCAGGATGTCATAAAAACAGGATGACTGCTGAGGTTTTAGTAAATGATCTGTAATTTCACCACGACTAGTCATAAACGTTTTATTTATTTTCTATAATGAAGTTAATCTTTTTTTTAAATCTTAAAATCACTGTGGGAAGGTGTGAGTGAAAATAAAGACATTTTAGATGTCTTCAGTATGATGAACGACACTATACATGATTCTAAATTGACAAATAAGAGGTATAGCATAGAGTTAAAGGGAAAAAATCCAAAAGAAATGTCAATATTTACAGAACCTTCAGGCCTGGCGTCAGTGGGATTAGTGCAGCGATGCCCCAGCAATTAATCATTACGCCCTACTAATTACACTATTCACAGATCTACTGTAGATTTTTGGCCATAAAGCTGTTTTTTGCAATGTGGATGTGTTGCACATCCATGTCCCCACCCAGCCCCTTTATGATTTTCAGACATTTACTCCTAATTTCAGCCTGGCGTCGGGCCTGAGCGGATTAATCAGTATTCGGTAACCTCCTCTAAACTGAACTCTTGATATATTGAATACACATCAAATACACTTTGCCACACAGTTTGTAATATTTAAATCCACAGGGTATAAGTTATTATGCACAAGCAGCAACAATAACAGAAGAGTTCCCAAACATTTCAGACACAGTTGTGTATATCACTTTTAAATCCAGTCGCTCGGTGTGAGGGCTCCCTATGTATACAAACTAGAAATCATCTATGGCAACTCCAGCCTCCAACCCTAAAAGATGCCTGGGCCCCACACTGACCACTAGAGTACTGAGGGTCTGACAATGACCAGCGTAATTGGATCAGAGTGCTGGTATGGTGTGGTGCACTGGGATGGCAGCATAAATGATGCAAACACAAAGATACTCAACAAACATATCAAGAAACAATGCTAATCACTACACTATGTGGCCAAACACCACAAGAAATCCTTCCTCCCCACTGCCACCAGGCTCTATAACCCCTGTCTCACATCCATCCGACTCGATGGTTACTAATCAGTGCCTGTAAATTTGACAAGCCTTTAGATCAGATGGCTGTGAACCGATGCTGGTATCACAGTACCACATTTTTCAAACGGGTAGAGGCAAGACTCTGACAACCACTCTGCAAGCACTGACCCTTATACATGTTCACCACCATCACTGAACATCCGAATGTCAGGTTAACTAATGGCACTCACAAAAGTGTTCATTGGCCACCTTGTGAGGATTTGTGTAGCCGATCATGGGTGACTATGTGCTCAGCGATAATGTTGTTGCGTGGCAGCAACCGCATCCATTTTCAGAAATGTCATTACGCCACCAATTTGCATGCTAGACCAAGTGTGTTAGCTCAACACCCAAGACATCACTGAAAAGACAGACAGCTGCAGCCGTTGGAAAAATCCTGACAAAGCAGCATTCATGCTAGCAGAGCGTACATGGCCTACCAAGCTAGCCACTGGAAACACAGACGCAGTCTCTGGGCACGACCACCGAGAGCCAATCCACTCCACAGCCGCCCACTGCGCCATGCACCCAAACACACACACACACACACACACACACACACCGCTTGACGGCTCTGCTGCAGCTTGCGTCAGTGAGGCCTTGCTCAAAAACAATCTCTTCTCAGAAAAGGCCTACACTGTCCTCCTGGTCCTACATAACACACGTTCTCTAAAAGTCCCCCACCATCACCACCCCACCAGTGGTGGATAGCTGGACTGGGGTAGGTCCAAGTGAAGGCGTTCCTGACAGCTGCAAACCACTTGTGAACTGGCAGAGCCCCCAACTCAGCAGCCAGCCGTCATGCTCAGGTAGTAGCAGGGCTGCGTGTGATTGACTGGGGCCTTGTGCTCCGCAGTGGTCCACACTGGTCCCAAAGTCTTCAGCTGCAACTGTCCAGCCAGGTTATATCTCTCATTGGTAGGTCCTTTGGGAACTAGGAATTAGAAGTAGTGACACTGAAGTTAGCCAAACATATTTTGAGGGTGGGAGCAATTTTGTGAGGAAAACCCATCATTCTAGACTCTCTGGAAGTTATTGAGACTGTCTAACCAGGTTTCACTTAGAAATGGAAAGGAGCATTTTACTGAAAAGCCGCTGCAAAAATGTTACATGCAAGGTAAAGTATGTTAATATTTCTGTTACAAGCTCTGGATTGTATATTAAGCTCCTTTGCACATTCCTTCATTGTAATCGCACGATTGATATTTGTTTCACATCTGCACACACTTAGTCTTTACTTATCCTTTATTTTATTTATTTATTTTTCTTTAAATATTTCTTTTTAATATTTATATATTTTTATGTTAGTCTTTAATCTTAAATTTTATCTTACTTTTACTTATTTACTTTTAACTCTGCATTTGTTTGTGGACGGCAAAAAAAGAATATCATGTCACAGAGAAATTCAATATCTTTTGTACACATGACAATAAACGCTTTAAATCTTTGAATCTTTGAATGTCTGTGCCTAAACTAGAACAGCCCAAAAATGTTCATTTGGATCAGTATTGGCATATATTACTAGAAATCAAATAAGGGCACAGGTCAGTATCCCTATGTATTACTGTAAACATGGGGGCTGGAAACCTTTTTAACGTTAGCGGGATGCAGGGCTCTATATCTTGGCTGTAGTCTGGGAGGGGAAGAGTAGGGAGGGTTGTGATTGATTTTGTACTGCTATAATGGTTCCAGCACCCATGAGGGTAGAGATGGGATTTTGTGTTGTTTTTAGGGTTTGAACCAAAGGCTGTAATAGTCCTGCATTTGTTTGAAGCATGGACAGTCATATGAAACGTATTCTAATCATTAGCTCACAGAAGATAGGAGTGTTGAATTCAGACAGTTTTAGGCGCTAATGCTAATGAGTTCTGAACTAACTTCATGAGCTGTGTGTGTGTGAGTGTGTGTGTGTGGGACGGGGTGGGGGTGGAGGGGGGTGCCCTGTGCATAGCATTACCACAGCAGGCCTTAATTACAGCAGCACCTCCCAGCCCCAGCTGGGGCAGGGCACAGCAGCCAAACATGTCGCCTCACGCCCTGCGTCCTGCTCCCGCTAGCGCTGCCTGCCCTCACACACACGCTGGCTCTGTGTCTCCGACTCCACTTCCAATATGACTAATTTACCAAGAATGCTTCATAACCCCCTGATCAGTCAGTGAGTCGAATACGGTGGGAAAATGAAGAGTGGCAGAGACTCGGCCACCGCCTGCCAAACACAGGCACTGATAGTTGTTGTTCTCGGACAGATGACAAGAAAAAGGGGCCTCATTCATCAATTTGCATTATGTGCAGGGATTTGATGATAAACTGTGGACCAACAATGTAAACATGTCAGCGTTCATTAAGATTTCTGTAATTGTACGCTAAGAACACCTTTTACATCTTTATTAGAGTATATTTGCCAGATTTCTTTACTGTTTCCCTCTACTTCAGACATGCCCCGTGACTTGATAAATTAGCCGTGAGGCTCAGAAGTGCATAGAGCTTACATTATGCATTTGGACAAGGGGAGGAATGGACAATGAGGAGTGAATTTTTCCACAGTACTTGTCTTTGCCTAGGCAAACCGCAGTGAGCAAATTATTTAACCTCTTTAGTAAAGCAAACAAGGATATTCAGGGCGAGCTCTAGCATTTTGGGGGGCCCAAAGCAGGATTTCTGGTGGGGGCGACAGGCCTCCTTCTGCCTGGGCACACTGTAAACAGTTTAAAAATAAAAGCAGAGAGAGTGGCTTTTTTAAAGCCAACATTTTAATGTCACAGACTACCATAATAGTATACACCAAAAGAGATTCCAAACAAATAAATAAAAATGTTGTTAAAAGTCCGTTTAGCAGCTTAAAAATGTAGGCTAATTAATAACAAGGCCCGCCACAAGCAGTCTGAAATATGTATCTTTATTACTAGCTCAATGATGATTGGATGGTAATCTAATATGACTGAACAGTTTTAATGACAGCTTGTGGTCTCAGGTTTCTCTGTGGACAATAACATTACCAGCCAGTACAGTTTTGAATTTTGAAAAGCTCACAATGTACCAAAGTGAAAAGACCTCCAGTTTCTCTTCCATATAAAATCTACACATATACACATTGGCTCGTTTTGCCAGACAGGGGTTAAGCCTTGTCTTGGACTGCCCTTTGCTTTTCAATGGAAAATCTCTTTTCACAGCACTACATAATCCAGGACCTGGCTTAATCCCTGTCCGGGAAACCGACCCATAAAGTCTTTAATGACTAAACATAACTGAACAAAATAAGAAAGCTGATGCTGGCCTCTACCTGGTAACCATGCTGCTGCCCAACTGGCTTTAATGCCACACAAACAAACACAAACATAGTATCCAGACACTCCTTCACACTTATGACCAATGCCAAGCATCAGAATCAGCATCAGAATCAGAAAACTATTGATCCCGGAGGAAGAGTCACGACTGCACTGACACACAGAGACAAGAACAAATTCAAATATATAGACCAAATTAATCCAATTAAATCTCTGCATAAAATACGCAATATGAAAAACACTATGCTTTATATACAATTGCTGGGGTATCGTCATGGTTGGGTCAAGTCCAGACCAAGAAGGTGCGAGGGAGGCACAGTCGCGGACAGTAACCCCTTAATATACTATACCAGGTTTAATCAGCTGGGGGTTAACAATCCGCAGTTGTGCGAGGGAGGAGTCCACAGTTCCACAGCGACCCCAAGTGGCCAGAGCCAGAATTGTGACAGGTGTGAATAATATAGCTAAGAAACATACAGATAAATGATTCAGTAACATGAATAGAGTAAGTTATTGGATGAAATAGAGATCTGTAGTGTATAAGTATTATTGATAGTAGTGGCTATATTTCACATGGTAAGACCATTGCACCCAATAATACGTAAGCCCTGAAACAGACAGAGAACCCCCCCAGCACCCCAGTACTGGTCAGTGGTCGGGTGTCTCTGTGCCCTCTTGTGTGATGGGACTCCAACCAATAGCTTTGGGATGAGTTGTAGTTGCGTTTGTGATAGTACTGACCATGCTAATGCTCTTGTGGCTGAATGCAATCAAATTGTACACATCTACTGAAGAGCCTTCCCAGAAGAATATAGGCTGTTACTGCAGAATCTTGAATCCTGAATGTGGAATTTCAGAACAAATGTTGGATGAACTCATTTCTACAAAGTTTTGGTCATAGATTTTGTATCCATTACAGTATTCACTACTTCAGATTACACTACACCAAAACAGGCACATATGCAGGCCTATTGCTGGAGGCCCTGATGGAGAAGATATTTCTTGATTTAACTTGTTTTTTTGAACAAATATCTAGCATCATATTGCCATTATAGCTTTTCTTGGCACTCACATTCATAATAAAGGAAAGAAAGGTACAACACTTACAACCAGAATCAGGTGCTTGCTTATGTTTCATGCATCTAATCTATTTTTCCTGCCCAAGAAGAAGTATGCTGAGTCTTTTTAACGATCAGACTGATGAATGAAGCCCTGCGTCTGGAGAAATCTGATCAATGGTGGGGCGCTGGGAATTTCTCCTTGCTTTTTCAAATGCATTTTGCAGACCTCAAAAATGCAATATTTCTCAATCTCCTGCAGGAATTTGTAATTATTGGCTATAATTAAGCACGCTTTGAGGGGTTGGACTGCAGCCAAACAATGAACTATATAGACACGCAGTCCACATGCAAACCGACATTTAAGACTCAGTGTAGTAGCAACATGGCTCAGACACTGATAGCACGACCTAGACAAAGAATACAGCTCAGGAACACACATAGCTCACCCGGAGTCTCTCTGGTTCCACCTTATCAAATCTGTTAGGATCAGGGTCCTACGAGGGGCGCCTGTGTGTGCTGGCCCCAGAGATGAGAGAGGCCTGTCAGCAGCAGGTTCTGTCTGTCACAAGGTGTGGAAAAGCAGCGTCTGAGCCCACCTGATTGGAGAGGCTGAAAGCCACAAGAGTCAGATTCTTTCATTGGTGTAAGATGCCCCTAAAATAAAAATGATAATGGAATCAAACCTTCCCAGCTCCTCCAGATTCCACATTCAGTCGATCAGCCAAAACATGTTCGGTGTCCGTAGTTTAATCCTCTGGTTTTGCAAATATGGACAAAACGCAGGCTTCAGCAGGCTCCAACTGCTTATGTCAGTTTTTCTGTTTAACCGCATGTCCTAATGTCAGAAATCACAAAAACAAGTCTAGCCAAGATTACTTGATCCTTGCACAGATGGAGGCAAGTGAGTTATTTTGGAATGCACGAGCGCATAATGCTGGCTACATAAAGCCCATAACTCCAGTGCAAACTTCAGACACCCAGCATCTTGTTTGACTCAGTACATTAAGGTTTCTTTTCCAGCTGCAAAGAGACTAGTAGAAGCCGGGAAAAGTGTGAAGGAGTATTTACTAAACAGACGTTGACAATACGGCACCGATTACCCTCAGAATGTGGCAAGAGAGACCCAAAAGAGAGAACATGGTGCTGTTGACAAGAAGCACTACTCTCACGAAGCATCAGAAGCGGTTTGATTTTGATACTATTGCCCCTCTGTGCAGAAGCATTAAGCTGCTAAATGTGATGGAGTGAGGGAGTGAGTTCTCTAACAAGTCAATCAGGTGCTTTGTATTTAAAAAGACTGAAACAAACTAGGAGGGAAAAGCAAAGAAATGAGCGAAAGTACATGAGACAAATACATTTCAAATTAAATTATACATTTAATACATGTATATACTATTGTAAATATCACTGCACTGTGTTTAAATGAAAATTAAATGCTCTTCCACTTTTCTTTTGTTTCTTTTGATTAGAAAGGGCTACCCATCTAATTTCATTAACAAACACTAGAAGTCAACACTCACACCGATTTGTCTCTTTAAGAATCCTAAACAAACTTCCTCACACTGTTCAGAGCAAATCCAGATTGAGGATGCTGTTTAAGATGCAGTTTGTTTTACTGTGAGCTATGTAACTTGATTTCACTGATTTCAGGCAATATTTGGGTTGGTGTGCAAAATTGTTTAAATTTAAAACTATTCATTTCATGCCAATAAAGCTATCATGAGAGAGAGAAAACCCTGTAGATAGAGAGAGGTAAGGAGAGACGGGGAGGGAGAAGGGGAGGGTGAGAGAGAGAGAGAGAGAGAGCGCGAGAGACGTGTGAGAGAGTGAGGGAGAGATGCTGCCACAGTCAGACTGGCTGGCTACAGCAGGATCTGCACCACACAGTGTCATATGATTCCAGGGGTCAGAGGTTATCCTCACTGATGAATATCGGGCCGAGGCCAGTCGCGCTCACTAAAAAGAAAGGGAGTTGTTTTCACTCCCGCAGTCTGGAAAGTTTATTTCTGGAATTTTCTTCTGCCAGCACGAGACTGTAAACCTGTCCTGTGCCCAGAGAATTATGTCTACAAATATTGGATTTTTTTCAGAATAGTATTATCTCGCCGCCAAAGGTGTCTGCCGTACACTCTTACACAAATAAAGGCGCCAAAAGGCTTGTAGAGGAACCTCTCAGCAGATTAGGCGTGCAACTGTGAAGGATCGTTTTTTGAAGAATCAAGATCTTCCACATTCGGAAAAAACTGTCAGGATAAACACTTTGGATGGTGATGAGACTTTACATTATGTGAAGGTTCTTTACATTTCAAAAAGCTTCAGATTCTGCCATCATATTTACAAAGAGAGGTCTTTAAAATACCCTCATCTGAAAGGTCATTAAAAAAATGAAGATGGAAAATCCCAAGTATTGTTTAGGCTGATGACTGCAATATGGTTCTTTGAAGAACTATTAGATTCAAATTCTTGAAGGAACCAAGAAGAAAAGCCTCAAGCCTGTCTTGGCTGGTGAACCACACCAAGTATGATTATTGAAATAACCATCCAAATAAAGGTTCTCAAAGGGAACCAGTCAGAAAACCTCGCAACATGTCTTCGATAATGGACTCCAGCAAGAACCATTCATTAACAAGTTTTTGAAAGAGCTGTCCATCGAACGGTTCTTGAAAGAGCTGTGATGGAAAAATTCTTACATGTCTTGTGGCTGAATTGGTTTTATTAAATAACTATTCACTGAAAGGTTCTTGATGGAACCAAGAAGGAACCCTCCCAGCATGTCTTGGCTCACTCACTACACCAAAAACTGCTCCTGAAAGAAAGATGCTTTGAAGCAGATCCCATAACCAGTGGTAGTTCTATACCAAAATTATTAGGGGGGCTGGGGGGTGGGGGGGAGCGAGTTTT
>JBBMFX010000128.1:4609485-4623152 GCA_037832545.1 Rhabdalestes septentrionalis
CCCCCCCCCCCCCCCCCCCCCCCCCCCCCCCCCCCCCCCCCCCCCCCCCCCCCCCCCCCCCCCCCCCCCCCCCTTTGCACGGGTGCGTTCTCCAGTGTGTGTAGTGCTTTAAGTAGACAGTCTAGAACACACACACATTAGTTCCATTCTTCGAGCCAGAGCATGTCGGGATAAGAAATTTTAATTTAAATCTTTGACTGTTCAGTCCAGGGGGCCGTGAGGGGAGCCAGGAGCAATTGTGTAGGGGCCCTGGCCCCCCCTGGACCCCGTGTAGAACCGCCTATGCTCATAACATGTCTTATTTGATTCACTTTAACAAAAATAGTTCTTCAGAGAACCAACCATTGGAAGATTCTTTAAGGAAAGGGTGTCTGAAAGATTTTAGTCCCTTTTTTAATGCGTACTTGGTCTCTGCTTATTTAACAAATCCATTTGGGCTTCTAGTTAAACACCTCTGGAGGATTTGACTCTTTTCTGAGGATTAGCATTGAAAGCTGTGCGTGTTGTATATCATAAGCTTGGTGTCTATTCAAACACGCTCTCTTCTCCTTCTCCACCAGCAGCTCTGCCTTGACGTGTAAACAACGTTAATAGAATAATCGCAAGGACATTTCAAATAACACCTTAAGAAGCCGTTTGCGGGAAAAGCTCTTCAGAAGATTATGAGCGTGTGGCGATGAAGGCTACAGTGTGATATGACAAGGAGAGACAAGCCGGGCCTGCCCATCAGCCATAGCTTGGACATACAGCGCACTGACAGCATTAATCGCACACTCCGTTGTAGCAACAGGAAATTTCTGCTCAGAAATTTCTGGAAACAGGAAATTTCTGCTCTTGGCGACAAAAAAAAAAAGCCAGTCTGGAGCCGGGCCATACCGCTGCTTGCGGTATGTGAGCAATTTGCATTTCCACTGCAGAGGTCAAGGAGTTAAAAGGTGCACAAATTACAAATTGTGACAGTTATGTGGCTGAGCGTATTTCATTTGCCTAATCAGAGTGTTTTCACTGCTATTCTATCCCTCATAACCAAGATCCCGTTTTTTATTACTCCTCTGGCCATCCAGTCTCTGTCGGCTTTTAGTATACAGGTAAGTCTGGAATCCCACTTAATAAACCTGGAATTACAGAGACAGATTAATGCCTTGTTGTGGCTGATAATGCTATAATTTATATTTCTCTGTATTTTTTGTATTTTTTGTGCACACTAGCATGTACGTTCTTTCAAATGTAACATATTTGAAACATTTAATGCGACCCATGTTTGTATATACATTAATTTATGTGTGTATGTATTTATTTATTTATTTATTTTCCCTCAAATTGTAAGTCACTTTGGATATTGCTACTGTGTGGGTCGCCCTGTTATTATATAATTAGTACTTTCCAGTATGCCTCTTATGTGAAGTTCAGACTAAAAATACCAGAACTCCAAGACTATTATTTTATCCTGATGACAAAACACTGAAGACTGAATATGAAAACACTGAAAATTGAAGTTATTCTTCAGCAAAAGTGGTAAGGAATTCAAATCTGGAGTTCAGGAGGTAAAATAGTTCGTTACTAAAATACATTTTGGAGATTAACTTACAATACTTCAGTCTACACTGTATGCTATTATTGGAGGAAACAGCAGCACTGTGTAGGCCTAACAGTGCGAGGGCCCGTGAAGGGCTGATAGATGAGGGCAGAGGAATTCTCTCTCCGCAGGAGCAGCTGCGGCCCCATCATCACCCAGCAGAGACTAGAAACTGCCTGGTGAGGAGCTCTGGTCGGCCTGTAATGAAGAGAGGTGTTCGCCAGCCCCGCTGTTTATTAACACTCTAACAAGGAGAGGAGTGAGTGATGGCAGGGTGGTCACTTCGGAGAGCTGGAGGAGGGCGTGTGTGTGTGTGTGTGTGTGTGCGTCTGTGTATGTGAGTACTGCACAAAGCCGTGTCAAACCACAGCACATACCGCCATCAGCGGCAGAATGAGAAATCCATTCGGATTGTTGACCATGAACTTTATGAACCAGACAAGGCAGCATTTCAGATTTTTCCCTGCTGTCTCCCTCTCACTCCAGTGTTACTCCTACCTCGTCTAACCGGAGCTCCTGTGCCTCCAAGTTCCCTCCAACATAGTGCCTCATTCTTGTCGTTCTAGGGACAAGGACTGTCAAATAAACAAGAGGCACAGAGCCGTTTATTTATACAGACTGCTGTAGATATTTTGCAGATATTTTGCTCAACTCCCCATTAAAAGGCTCATATCACAGGGGACCAAACACTATTTTGCTTTCCTCGCCTTTTCAAAATATAGTATTTTCATCATAGCCATAGTGTCTATATGAGGAAAATTAGCAGCAATCTCAGCTTTCACTTTATTACTTTTGTCACAAAAAACAAACATGTGTCTGTCTACACAGTTTACAGCAGTTTAGCTACAGCCATTTGCAGCAAACTTATAAGGAGTAACAAAAAGTTTCGTTCTGAGGGATAAGCTGAGGTTGGGAAATAAATTATAAATGTTTAAGTTATGAAAACAACAGAAGAATTTGGTGAAGTTATTCTCCAAAATGATTTTTTTCTACAATCCACAGTAAGAGGACTTTGGGGTTCAAAACAACCCAGCACAAAAAGTAATTGATTTTTAATTTTAAAACTAAAACAAAAATTTACTGTAAGCCTAATCTTAACTTTTAAAGTGGGAGAATTAATAATTAAACATGTATATAGTGTATATAAATATATAAATATGTATATGTGTGTGTATATAAATACTAGGCAACAATGACCATTTTTAATCACGATTAATCGTATGGTTTTCTGCAATTAATTGCTTTTTCTATGCAAAATTAAATAATTAGCACTTTTATTTTTTGAACACTGCTATATGAACATAAATGCAAAAATATTTGGTTTGTGGACACTTTAAACTAATAAGAAGGTTTTTAACAGCAGTTTTCCCTTTAACACAGTTACACAAATGCAGTTCCAATATTTCTGTAAAACCTAAACAATAATGTAGTCAAATGCAGGCCGTTTTATCTGAACCCCACCATAACATCTTTTGCCTCAAGGCAGGCAGCGCTGTCAAGCTCTTCAACATCAGAGGGGAACATTAACTATGACATAGCGTCATGCAGCTACATAAGTGGCTGACACAGTGCTCTGATGGCGGAAGGAAGGACTTTCAATGAGAAAATTGCCGGGTAAGTTCAAAGTTTTCCAGCCATAGGTTGGTATCAAAGATGCCAGAAATGGAAGCACTGATGCGTCCCCTAATTCCAGTCCCCAAGGACAGCAGAGTGATCCACCACATCAATCACTCAGAACATACAACAGCTAGTGATCCAGCACTAGTGTAAATCCCATAAAACCCATCCCTAGTGAGAAACAGCAGAGTGATCCTCCAGATAACTAACCCCTAAATTAGCTATTCCTAATGAGAACAAAGTAATCAATCAGATAAGCTAGCTATAGCCTAGGGCAGAGTGATCCACTGGCTCAGCTAGCTACTTTTAGCCCCATAACACCTATCCTTAGTGAGAACCAGCAGATAATCGATCAGTTAGCTAAACATCTACAGGGTGGGCCACGGATGAATAGCCCTATATTTTCGTACTATTGCTGGAGGTAAAATTACCATTTTGTCATACATGAACACACCACAGTACAAAACTCTTTCTCTAACTTCTGATAGCAGGAGGTGAAACCCTAACCACTGGGTCACCAGCTGCCCCAGAAGTCAGCGAGTCCTGAAGTGAGAGCACTGGATTAGCTAGCTAATTTTAACCCACCAGAACTTTTACATCAACTACACCAAATGAGCGAGCAGAGTGGTCCACCGACCAGACCATTGCTAATTTGAACACTATGACACTTATTAGAGAGTGCAGTAATCTTCCAGACATGCTAGCTCAGCCGTATAGCATCTTTTCCTGTGGAAAAGAACAGGTTACATCATGATTTGTCAACAAACATTAGCCAACAGCTATACCCTACAAGAGAACATAGTGATCTCCTTCAGATCTGCTGGCTAATGTTAGTCTTACATCCAACCACAGCAAGGACAGACACAAGTATGCTCGCCACTGTGATGATTATGTTGAGATAATTGTGCTCACTTGCATTTTTGGTGGATGAGTACAAAACACATTGCATTTTCCCCCTAGTTTGGGATCCTTATAGTGTGTATAAGACATGCGTGTGCTTGTCAAGTCTCAGGCTAATGCATCTGATTTCACTGCTTTAAGAGATAGGTCGTTCTTATGTGGTAATGCAGGCATGTTGAGCAGTTTAGATGGTGCAATCTGTGATTACACACGTCTCACCACACAGATGTATGTAATGGGAAAGTTACTCACCCTTCAAAATGTTTGATGGGAAGCTCATTTACAGGTCATACATGATGCAGTGCTTGGAATTAAGATTTTTATACACAGCTGGATGTATCTCAGGAAATAATCATTTCAATGGGATTTCACACAAAAGAAATGTTTGAAATGTCTGGTTTTACTGGTTACCAGCACTTTTTTTAGGTTGGATTTTTGTTTCATTATTTCTTTTCGCATCATTCAAAAATACCCGCTGCTCTTTACACATGAGAGGACCAATAGAATGTCTTGTTGTTATTTTAACATACAAAATCATGTTGTTACTTTAACTTTCAGTGAAGAGTGGTTATTCCCCTTCTACTCTAAATGTGCATATGTTGTGTTTTGCGTGCTTGATGCTTTTCATACAAGCTTGTCAGGACAAATTGCTGCAATTGTGAAATAATGAGATTATCTAATTGTGAAATAATGAGATTATCTTTTTTTTATTTCACAGTTGTCTTGAGGGCCAGAATGGAGGTTATTCAACTTGATCACCTTTATCCTGTGATGAAACATTTTTATCCTGATGGACATTGTCTCTTCCCGGATAACAGTGAGAGGTCACTGAATGGTCTCATGAGAATGAAAATGATGTACATTATATGCTCTGACCTTTGTTGTCACCAGATCTCACCTATGGGAGAATTTAGGCCAAGGTGAAAGACGGGGCTCTCCGCTATGATCATCGAAACATCAGCTAAGGGAATATCTTTCAGGATAATGAGGTTCCGTCCCTCTCATACAGATGCAGACTTGAAGAATCTTAAGAGGCACTGAAGCAGTTTAACTAAGACAGTTTATGCTTTTTTTTCATCCATATATTTATGATTAACTTACAACCAGTGTGTGGTGTATCTAGAGAAATAATGTGTTCTGAAATATTTGTTTATTGCATATTCCAGGCTATTTGGCC
This sequence comes from Rhabdalestes septentrionalis, assembly GCA_037832545.1. Lineage (NCBI taxonomy): Eukaryota > Metazoa > Chordata > Actinopteri > Characiformes > Alestidae > Rhabdalestes > Rhabdalestes septentrionalis. The sequence continues at coordinate 4,614,756 of JBBMFX010000128.1, forward strand.
CCTCCGTTCTCCAATCGCTCCATATATCTATCTAGTCCTGCCATAGCCTCCCTGACTGCCTAATCACTCAGAGAGCAGATAATGGGGGGCAGATTTGGCCTTATTACTGTCATTAGTGCTATGCCTGTCTAGTCATCAGAGGCACACACTGGTGCCGGATGCTTGACATGGTTCTTGTAATGACCCAGCAGTGTGGCATTGTGTAATATGGTGAAGGGCAGCTGTCTCTGGTCTCTGGGCTAGAATGAGCTCCATGGGAAAAGGCTGGCTGGCTGTTCTAGACATTAGAATTGTGTTGGTTAAGTTGAGAGAAGATCATGTCGGGAGTCAGCTTCATAGAGCTAAACAGCTAGCAAGACATTTGCCTGACTCAGCAACATATTGAGTATTGAGTAGATGCTTTAAAATGGGTCGTAGAGACTTACATATGAACGCTGTCCAATATATTGTTCGTGATTTAATCCAATGCAGTACTCAATCCTGGTGTATGCAATTGACCAAATAATTTTTCCTCATAAAGCATGTGTTATGAGCATTCTGATTGGTAAAAGTACCATATACAAAGGGGCCCATAAAGATGTTAGAGGGCCCAACTGCTACCCTCTAATCTTTTTTGGGTAAGTTTGTGCCACATTTATCACAAGAAAATATGACAATATGACATTTTCTCCAAGTGTACATACACAGGCATGCACACACCCAAGTAAACCAAGAAACAATAGGGGCTGTGCAGAAAGGTTTAGGCTCCAAGCGGACACATTGTGTCTCATTGTGTCTGGATGCCTGTCTCCGATCCCTACGTGCAATTGTCTCTAATTGTGACACTGATTCAGGGAGATCAGCATTCTTCAGCCTCTTATGGTTTTGCAGTTGCGCCTCTTGGAGCCTGGGGGACCATTAACACGATACCAATCTAAACCGATGGCTCCAGCCCCGGCCTCCCACTCTCCCACGCAGAGGCAACCTGTCCAACCCCATGCACACCGCAGCATCTCCCCCACCACTGCCGAGAGCCGGGCATTAGCAAGAGCAGCCTGTCACTGACAGACACGCACCAGAGCCGGGGGTAATTATGGGGACGCTCACAGAGACAGCCTGTGTCATCGCATCCCGCAGTCTCCACGCTTAAGTCAACATGCCTGACTGCCCTGCGTCTTTAAGGTAATTAGTCTAATGATGTGGCTGTGTGATTCATGTTGCATTTCCATAACTCTTGCCTCAAGGTGTTTTTGTGTGTTTCACAGCTCACAATGATGGATGATAAGGAAAAATGTAAAAATAAATCACATGCACAGACAAACACACACACACACACACACACACACGTAAATACACACTGGCTTGGATAGACATGTGCTGTTTCTTGGGCCATTTTATCAGAAATGCCTGCCATAAAGGTGCAGTTTATAGGTATAAAGGTTGAGACTATCAGAGGTCCACTGAGCAGAATCACAATCAACGTATGTCCTGGCAGATCAGATACAGCAAAGTTGCTGTGGTTCATAGACACTCCATTATCACTGACTGTCAGGTCGAGAATAGTACACCAAATAAAAAATATGCAGTGGCCTTCAAACTGAGCATTGACGGACTAGATGACTCATTCTTAGTGACTAAGGTGGTGGTGGCTTAGTGGGTAGGACACATACCTCTAGACAAAGAGGATTTGGAATTGAATCCTACCTTCATCATACCACTACTGGGTTCCTAAGTAAGAGCCTTAACACCAAGTTGCTCCAGTGAGACTGTCCCCTGTGGTTGGGGAGTCAAAGTAACTTATAAAAGTGTATGGTAAATGTAAAAAATGTAGTAAATTGTCAAGTTGAGCTGTAGTCCTACAAGGCATACATTCCAGAGGTCATTTAGTGGGATCATTATAATGGGAAGCAGAAAAAACAAAGTCAAAATGGTTTGCTCTGCTGCACAAGCCCAGTTTAAAAGCCCACCTTGATGAACATAGGAGAGCCTGCATGCATCAGTGTATTGGCTGAATTTTGGGGATTTGCTGTATATAGCTGGAGGATAAATCTCCTAGTAGACTTGCTAAACAAGTAGATATTTGGTGTCTGATTAATTCTATCTTCAATGTTTGGCTCATTTGGGCAGATCTGTCATTGTGCACTCCATATTTTACTCACAAAACAAGGTTGTATGCTCTGTTTGGTTAGAATTGCAGCCACTAGAGTGGTATTCTTAAGTTTCTTTATTACCTTGAGTTTAGGAACATTTTTTTCCAGCCATTCCTATTTTCTGCTATATTACATCCACCTTTGGGGATTTGGTTTCTGTGACATGACAAAAACATTTCATTCAAAGCCTGTTTTTGTGTATATGAATCATGTGGTTTGGAAATTATACATTTTAAAGTATACATTTTGTAAAATTGATATTTTGAAGGTTTCACATAGTTCTCTATTGTTCCTTGAAAGATTAAAGCTGCATTTCTGTAATGTCCTGAAATTCCTGATGAAGCTTAAGTGAACTGACAAAATATGTCACTTCCAAAACCCTAGATTTGTGTTTTGATGTCCTTATCTACTAAGCAATAAACTAATCATCATATTTCAAAGGCTCAGATTATTAGAGCACGCTTGTGTTTATGGCATATCAACAAAGAGCCAAGTCGGGCCAAATCCCAGAGGGCTGTAGTAGTCGGGAGGTTTGATAAGATGTGATTTGATATCCTCAGTAAAAGTACACAGAAGCGTGCATATGCACGTTTGATGGCCCCTGCCTAACCCTCTCTCAGGCTGATAAGATGCCAAGAGAAGTGCAACAGCACATAAACTTTGTGGTGGTTACAGTTGTTTTTCTTTTATTGATGATTTCATACTTATTTCTTAAACATATTCAATAACATTCTCTGCTTTATCTGGGAAAAAATATGCCATATAAGCCAGAATGTTCAGCTATTAAACAAAGAATGTCTGTGGATAATTAGCTACAAATTACAAAGGCTGATGAAAATACGCTAGATTAGTGCCCCCACTCCCCAATTTCTCTTTAATTTAAAAATGCCCAATTCTATTCTATAGCTATGACTCTTGCAGTCACACAATACCACCTTTCCTCTAGTCACGTGACTAACACATGTTTTCTTAGTGCTGCTGGTACAATGTCCATGTACATCTCTACACACTTGGGGGAGAACATTAACTGCCAATTCTGTCATTCGTTGGCTGGTAAAATGTAACGTGTCCATGTTAATCATATGCGAAAGGCAGAGCACACACCTGGATTTAACCCATTCACCCAGAGAAGCAGGGGGCAGCCAGTGTGTGTAGGGATACTCAGTGGTGCCATTTGCAGTCCTGGGATTAGAACCCACAACCTTCTTATCATAGCGGCAACTCCCTAACCACCAGGTCACCAGCTGTCTGTGTTGTAGCTTAGGTTACCAGTGATAAGGACAGAGAGGGGGGGACCACCCACTCTGAATGAGCGAAGTTTTGCTCTCATGGACTCCCAACAGGGCCAACATTTATTCAAATGCTGGTTCACGTGCTTGAATGTGCTGTAGGTCTTTAGTGGGCCTCTGAAAGATGACATGTCAAGCAAAGCTGCACTTGAACGTCTAAGGCAGTGGCACGGACTAATTTCATGTAAGACAATATTTTTACGGACCGGTATAGGTACAATTAAAAGCAAAGCGCGTTTGTTTTTTACTCATTTGGTTAAATGTTTGCTGTAACATATCATGTGACTGAGCTTTTTTTTTCACGATAAAAGATCTTACTGACTATCAATAAAATATGTGTAATTGTATTTTGGCCATTGCTATAAAGTAGGGTCAGACTGGTATATTCTTACCTTCGTAGGCAAGCATCAGTGTTTTAAATCTGAAGTGAACAGTTACAGGAAGCAAGCAAAGGAAACACAGCAATGGAGTGACATTAGCAAACTCAGAAAGATTGAAGATTCCATTCTTCGGCATTCTGGATCAGTTGCAAGTTGTCTGGCAGCCTGCATAGAAAGACCAGCCAGGAGCGAGTTGGAGTTGTGAATCCTTAAGATGACAAGAGACAGAACAAGTCTCTGGGTGGCCTCCCTGGAGAGAAAGGGTTGAATCTTTGTCAATGCTTTGTAGAAGTTTAGATCAAATGACCAGGAAGTTCTCAAACAAGACACAGAGATCATAATGAGGATCTGTCATTTCAGGGAAGAACAGCAGCTCGGTCCTGATGTGATTCAGCTTCAGGTGGTGAACTGCCATCATCCAGACATGCAGAGATGAGTCTTTGGCTCTAGTTTGCAACCAATATACAATTGAGCTTATAGAGTCTTTTAGAAAATTTCTCAGCTCGTTTGTTGTGCCGAAGTTTGTTGTATTGTACTGAATTCTTTAGTGAGAAAACTTCTAAACCAGCCTTTGTCTTAAAGGTTAACTGCTTTTACGTTACTATGAATTTGCAGTTATGAAATGATTATAATACCATGTTTAATTTTATATTTATTGGAACTTTATTTCAAAAAGCAAACACAAAAACGGCATGAGAACCTTTCCTGCTAATACTGCTAACTAAAATGTCAGGATATAGGAGTCATCTAAATGACTCATAGAAGCATATGATTCCTGACACCAAAATCTTACAGAAAACAGATGGATGTTTTTTTCACACTTGGAGTGTGTATAGTAGCAGGAGAGACCCAAATTGACATGAAAAAGGATGCAAAAAGTAAGTTTAGCATTTTATGTCCCCTTTAAAGTCCCCTTCGTTCAGGTAATAGCACCCTCTAACAGCCACTGTCCGGGGAGTTAACACTTTTCATATCTTTACAAAGAAAAAGCTACAAACTCGCACTGGCAGACATCCTGTTTGCACTAGATGCTAATATAGGTGAAAATTACTTATATATACTTTTATCAGCATAACACTGTGTGAAAAGTACAATGAAGGACATTTGTACACATATTTCAGAATTTCATATTTAGAATGATCTTGTAAAAAGACCTTACCATGGTTCCATGTTGCAAATTTGCTCTAATTTTAATCTAAAAATAAAACAGAATTTGAATATTTCTACTTCATTTGACCTGCTATAAGTTCTCCCTGTTCTAAAACGTCTTGTTGCTTTTTCCAGGAAAATCCCAGATTATCCCAGGTGGTATTTCTCTCCACTCTATTTTATCAACTATTAACCAACCTTGAAAAGGAATGTTGTCCTGAAATATTTGCTTATTCCAGTCCCCCACATTCACCAGTTGCTCCGTCTGTCTGTCCAGCCCTGCCACAGCCTCCCTGTCTGCTTTACCTCTGTACATCTGGAGTCAGGAGAAACCACTGCAGTGTCCACAGTGTAGACACTAATTACTTTATATATAATATACTGAAGGTTTCTGTAATTCGTCACATGTTGTCCTTGCACTTGAGCCCCTGGTGAGAGATAAACAGTTTTGCTCTCACTTGTCCACATATAGAGTGTGCTTTCACTTTCCTTGTGTAAGGCCGAGGGAGAGAAAGGGAGAGAGAGAGCGTAGCTTTCATTCCTGGCAGCCTCTGTGTGTTCCTCACAGGAGCCTCCTGGTCTGAGCGAGAGCTCTCCTCACAATTTATAGGGAAATCAGTGGCTGCTCTGTGTCTGTGTACTCTACTCATTCCACAGCTTTACTGCACTGCTCACACTGCTCACTGTAACATAAGCCTGCACAGCACTGCTGGAGCCCTTTATTAACCAAACCTCCACTACGGGGGGGCCGAGATGGACAGAGAGATACACAGAGCAAGAGATACAGAGAGAGAGAGAGAGAGAGAGAGACAGAGACAAAGAGAAAGAGAGAAAGAGAGACAGAGGAAGAGGGAGAGGGGGGAGTAAAAGTCAAACACAAAAAGCGAGAGAAAAAGCGGACAGAGACAGAGAGAAAGAGAAAGAGAGGAAAAAGAGACAAACTGAGAGAGAAACAAAGACAGACACAAAGATGGAGATAAAAGGGACAGACACAGAGAGAGAGAAAGAGAGAGACAGAGAGAAAGAAAGAGAGAGAAAGAGGAGAATGAGAAACACAAACAGCAAGACAGTGTGAAAAAAAAGAAATACAGAGAGAGAAGAGAATGAGTTAAAAACAGAGTAACACAGAGACATATGCAGAGACAGATAGATAGACAGAGAGAGAGAGAATGAGAGTGAGAGAGAGAGAGGAACAAGTGAGAGAGACAGAGAGAAAAGGGATGGATACAAAGGGAGACATACTCAGAGAAAGCAGCTGAGAGAGTGAGAGAGAGAAAAGAGAGAAAACAGAAAACAAGATGAGATACAGACAGGGAGACAGAGACATTTAGAGACAGAGAGAGAGAGAGAGAGAGAGAGAGAGAGAGAGAGAGAGAGAGAGAGAGAGAGAGAGAGAGAAAGAGTAATCAGAAACAGAGTGAGATACAAAGAGAAACATAGGAAGAGAGATGAGAAGAGGGACTCGAGGCAAAGACAGAATGAAAGAATGAGAAAGATGATTGTGATTGCAATAATAAGCATGAATCTCTCATCTTTAGCCGCTCTCAGACCCAGCATGACGGAGAGACAGCCGTCGCTATGGCAACCGCTTTTGTTTGGTGCCAGCTGGTATCAGCCGGGCAGGGGCAGCGTGGAGTTGTTTAGAGTAACTCGGGTCGGCCCGAAAAAATCCAAAGCATGCGAGAAGCATAATATACAGCCAGTCTCTGTGTCTGCTCCCAGCTCTACAGGTGGCCTTGTTTGGAAGTGCTGACAAATAGGAAATCTGCAGCCGGCCATGGGGACTGTAACTCATCCCCGGACGCTCAGTCCCCTGCAACCAGGGCAAAAAAAAACGAACGCGCCGCATGTTTGGTCTGCTGCTTTGGGCCGACGCGAGCGACTTTTGGATTTTGACTGCGATCAAAGGTTGTCAAAGCCGCAGCATATGGAAATAAACAACCTTCTTTTGGCATTCGTCAGTGGAAGAAATCTGGACGTGTCAGACAATGTGGACACTCCACTGAAATCCCCAGAAACCCATACAAAGTGACTGACCCTATTAGACCATTTTTCCCACCTTGTTAATACCTGTTCGTGTACAATTCCCAGTACACCCTGCACTGAACAAATAAGAGTGAAGGTCATCAGTTAAACAAGCTGTAATATTAGCTAAGCTTCGCTGCCTGAGATCTGCCACAGCAAATCACACCAACCCTTATTCCCTCGCTCTCTCATTTTCTGTAACTGCTTATTCCTCACTAGGGTCGCTGGTACCTGCAGTCTATGCCGATGTCAATGGGCGTTAGGCAGGGAGGCAGGGACCACAGGGCACACACACACACCATTCACTCACACACACACACATTTTATTTTATTTTACTTTAATTTTTCCTTTATTTTACCAGGGTAGACACATTGAGACAGTAGTCTCTTTTGAAAGTGAGCCCTGGCCAAGAAAAGACAGCACTTAACTAACAGTATCCACAATAAACAACACACAACATAAAAACACCAACAACATAACATAAGAGAATAACACAATAAATATTCAAAGATATAAAATACAAAAGATGAACAGAGGAAGGGGATTAAAACTCTCACATTGATAATTTAAACTATCAGCAACACGTAGTTTAAATACGGTCAATTTAGAATCCCCAGTTTCACAATCCCAACTCTTTAAAAGATGTTGAATCAATCCTGATGAGTACATTCAGGGACATAACATATACGGTTATGTATTCTACACTTTGCTTTATGGGGGACTGATTAGTGATCACCCGAATCACATCTTATTTAATGAGGAAAAGTATAAACACACTGCTGTAATCAACACTCTCCTCTCGCAATGAGAGCAGAGGTAAATCACTACTAGAAGTATATCAAAGGTCATTATTGCCATTTTGTTTAAGAGTGAATGAGAGATTTATTTTTATTGGAATTATTCATGTTTGGTAAACACTGCATCATTTCCTTATTCTAATATATTGTGATTTCCTTTAATATTATGCTTAAAAAAATAATATTTCTATTTGCAAATTATTATTGTCAGCAGTTTTTTGCATTAGTCTCTTATTTTTTCTGGAGCTGTATTACTACATTAGTCTTAATGGTGCAATAAGAAAAACAGTTTATTCCAAGGCCTGGAAGATGGAAACCGTGGTTCTGGTCCATGAAACCAAATAGGAGTTGATTTGAGTTGTTTCAGATGGTCAGACGGTCCGTCTCAGTCTCCAGAGGTGTAGTTAGCCCACAGGAGCCGCTGCCACAGTTATCAGTTTTGGCGCCCTGCTGGGGAGGATGAGGAATCCGCTAATTAAGTGTGCGCTTAAATGTGCACAGCCTCGTTACGACGCTTTACGGGCCACTCAGGGACGAGGAAAGTCGTGTTTCCACAAAGGGACCTTTCATAAACGCTCCGTCTCTTCTCTGAAAGTGGTGGTGGTGGTGTGTGTGTGTGTGTGTGGG
>JBBMFX010000128.1:4623825-4655783 GCA_037832545.1 Rhabdalestes septentrionalis
GATGCTCTTAGCATTTGGACAGGAGGTAATTGGGATCACTCAGCTCGTCTGATGCTGATAGTGGAGCAATGGGAAATTCCTGTCAGTGAGTTTTGCCCTGGCTGGGTGGGTTTCGCAATCACCTTGGCAGGCTCTGTACACTCCACACGGGTGCAAGGGAGAGAATGAGTCGCAGCACGCTCGCATAGCTGTCATTAAACGCATTAAAGAAAAAATGACAGCATAACAATCAAAATCCGAAGCTATGTGCCATGCACCGGCTTCTCCGGTGATTAAGCGGAATGACACTTGTTGAATCTGAGTCTCAGACTCTGTTCTTGGGATTTGTCTGATGGGCTAAGCTGTCATAGCTGAACTCATTTAATCGGCATGAATTAATCACTTTACCTATAATTTGTTTTAAATGCCCTTTTAGGTGTTCTCTGCCAGTTTCTATGAACTAAGAATGCCAAATGTAGTGCCTCATTTAGCTTTTGCTGTATGTCAGTATTGCTAAACAACAGATATTTTTCCTCAGTCCTCAGAGAGCAATTATTCAAACCAAATTAAATGTTGAATTTACTGCTCATATTAAATCTAGGATTCAGATTAAAGCCAGAATAAATATAAAAGTTTTCCTCTCTCCTAGACAATAAGAGAGAAATGACAAAAGACTATTGGTGTAGGCTAAACTATTCACCTTGCTGGCACACACACAGACACACACACTCACTCACACGCACACACACACACACACACACACACACACACACACACACACACACTCACACACATACAGACAAAGACACACACACACACAGGCCAAATACTAAGACATACAACTATGTCAGGTTTAAGGTCTTTGCATGTGTGTAAATTGGTAGGATGAACAGTTTAGACTGTAAGAACAGAGAAATCTATGTATATTTGTACAAATATTTGCATTTAAAGAAATTGTTTGGCATAAACATCTAATTTACAAAAAATCCACTTGTTTATCCACTATGCTTTTTGGCCTGCCATGTTTTCTGCTTTAGTTTAGCACTGGAGCTACAAAGCTAATGTTGCTAACAAACACTACAAAGAAATCATTTAGCATAAATACATCCACAAAACATGTCACTCAGACTGCAATAAGTTCTTTAATCAGGTGATATAGACTTGTTATCTAGTGGTTTAGATAACATTATGCCTTACTTTGAGCTATTACAATCACTTTAATCTTTGTTGTACTTTGAGAAATATGTTTGCTAGGTAGTTATGTGTAGTCTCATTGTGTAGATCTCTGTTATTTGATATATTGGCATATGATATAACAAAGGCAAAATCTGTTGATTTTTATTCATTAATTTCAGCATTCAAACATGCACATCATTTTCATTTTGGCCACAGACAAAATGTTGCCAGCTGAATCAAGTGAAATGACTCTGCTTGAAGTAAATAATATGCCCTGTTATGACTTGGACTGAAACCTCTTTGGAATCAGTATTTATTTGGACTCTTGACTTGGACGTATCATCACTTGACTTGACTACAGTTCTGATTTAGAGGCAAGTAAACAAGATATCCTCCTCCGTTTTTGTAGCACTGTTTTGACACTCGCCTCCCCCAACATACAACACTAAAACTGTTTGTAATTGGTTGTTTTTGATGGCCTTTTCCAAAACTCTGAACCCTACAGAAATCCAGAAACTCCATAGTAGAGTGGAGATGCATTAGATGTCCCCATGGTTGCAATTTTGGGGTGAGAATGGAGAGGAGACTGAGAAGTCGGGGCCTGGAAACTTCACATTCCTGCAATCGCTTCAGATTTGATTTAGAAAATGACAGGTTTGAAGTTGAAACCCTCGCCCACTTCCTTAAATTTGACTGTGGTGTGACCTCCCTGAGTCTGGAAATCTAGGCTGCCCCTGAAGTAGACCTACCCCTGAACTACATCCACAAAAATGAGGTGTATTTTATCTCCAGAACAGAAGTGATTTCACAACTTCTCATGCTTCAGTTAGAGAAAATAACTGGATCTCAGCATGCTACTCTCAGGCAGAAATTACATTTCCATCCCGACAGATCCTAAAGCAGAGTAAAGCACCACTGCCAGAAGGAGCTATTTGGCCTGGCAGGATGTGTTTAGTATTATAACGCGTTCCTCTAACCACCATAAATCTACAGCAAATCGAGAAGGGATAATGGTTGGGGATTTATGCTTTTAAATATATTATTTCAGAAAAGCTAGTCTTAAATCTCCCTGCACAGGTTGGGTTTACTCCTTTTCCCAGATTCCCTGTCTAGCTTCCTTAAAAAGTATCAGCCCTGAGCAGCTTGCACATCTCAATAAGGTGGGCCGTAGGAGTGAGAAAGTGTCCTCTGCTACATAATTTAATCTAGAATTTCACTGCAGTGCAGCGCTAATGAGGCACGTACGTTAAGAATCTAATTCAGTTGGCATGACAGGCATCGGTGCCCAGGAGGGTTTAAGCTTCTTAGAGGTATCTTGTGACACACAGACCACCCAAGCCTGGTAGTGTCACCAAATATAAATGCATATTTCAGATGTACTGTAGGTCATAACAATAGGGATATTATGTAACAGACTTAGTGTTTCCAGGACATTGGTACACTGATTCGTCAGATCATTATTCCATAATATTGGTGGGTGCGGTGATGGTGGCGCGGTGGGTAGCACTGATGCCACACACCTCCAGGGTTTGGGTTTGAATGTGGATCCTGGATCCATTTCTCCCACAGACACAGACATGTGAGTACACACCGGGATGAAGGAATGAATATTCATTGCATAATATTTGATCATTTAGTGAACTGTTTATGTATTCAATAATATTACACCAATTTGTCATTCTGTGCCATATGACTAATTGGTCACCAAATACAATTTGACTATTTATTAATTCCATTGCATTTAACCATTTAGTTATAAGTGTCTGTTAAATCAACTTCAGTCTGTAACAGCTGGCAAAACTTTATATACAAATGTATTTGTGTATAATCCAGCCCTGTTTCACCTGGCCCTTCTTAGTGCCTGTCTACATAAGCCACCTCTACAGTGAGGCAGATGGCTGTCCACCCTCATGCCCCCCTCTCTCCTACATTTCCTTTCCTTCCCTTGCTGTGTTTGACTGTTTATGTCTTTCAGGTTCTGATTTTCAGCTATTGCCTGGTTTGTACTGGCCTGTGTGTCTTAGATCTTCTGTGTTCTCCTTGGCGTCTGCCTATCAAGACTGCTAGGCCAGTCCATATAGTAAGCCCCTGTAAAGGGCCTGTGACTGTGGGGTTTCATCACTTGGTGGGTTACAGGTGCCCTGGTGGGATAGGTTGACTATTTGGCTCATCAGGTGGGCATGGCCAGATCTCAAGTCAAGTTCTGTGATGGAGCCTTGCTAGGAGCCGCATCGTTGCTGGGCCCTCTCACCGGATGGGCACCTCCTGAGAGACTGACGTTCTGATGGATGAAACAGAGTCACACCTGTACACACTGTGCTTTTAACATCACTGTTTTAATCGTTACAGTTGTAAAACAATGTAAGAGTTTTGTGTAGTTTAACATTTCCATGGTATACATTATTATGATGTACTATTTCTACATTTTTAATCAAGTGTTGGTCAATCCAAAAGTAATTTTACACAGACACACGCCCACAAATTACAAAAGCAACAACCAGAATAAAAAATGATACAGTCTCTTTCCTTTTTCCATGAGTGTTGCCAGCCTATTCTAGCCTGTTTGATGCCTGACATACATTTGAACTTTGTCTTCATCTGTGTGAAGACTTTTGTCCTTTTGTCCCTCGCCTTATTATCCCTGTTCTCCACAGTTTTGAAATGCGTGTTGTACTATCGTTGTCGTACCGAGTAATTTCTTTTCTATTCAGATGTGCATTCCTTTGAAAATCTGGCATGAGCAAAAACAAACCCAGATATGTTGCTGCATGGGGAACTCTCTCAGTGAGTACTAAACCACCCTGCAGGGAAAACCCAGATGAGAGCGACTCTCCCGGGGGTGCTGAAGCCAGCGAACAAAGCACCTGAAAGAGATTATTTGCAATCAGGCACTGTGTAACTAGCAAGCAGGTGTCAATTATTAGCTCTAATTGCAAGGAAAATTGGCATGGCGAAGTGTTGTGAAATTTTCGTTAAGTGTTCAAAGGCCTTTATGTGTTAATCTTTGCATACCAACCTGCTAATTTTCTGCGGCTGCTGTCAAAGCAGAACAGCTGGACCTCAAACTGCACCACTTAATAAAAGTGATAAAGGCACATCCTACACTAGCATCTCAATACGGTATCTGTTGAACAAATTCATCCAAGGCAGGAAACTCAAAAACAGAACGCCTCGTAAAAAGTGTTCATTAGGTGCTTTTGGATATTGAGAGTTTTGTGCCAGTTCACTCTTCGTTCCTTTTACCGGTAACTTCTATGTGAAAAGTCAAGAAAAACACAAAGGTCCATTGACTTGCGCTCAAGCTCTGGGCCTAGAGTGGCGTGGGAGTTGAGTAGCTGAAACCACAAGTCTGGGAGCAAGCAGGTGCGAAAATGACACAAATACATACATAAATATACAAATACACAGAGTCAGATAAATGAGCACTTTGTTTTTTTCTTTTCATGCACTGGAGCTTTCTAAATGACAGGCGAAGATCGGGTTTCATGAAGATCACATCATGGTGCGTCCGGGTGGCAGGCCACAGTCAGCTTGCCAGTGCCCACTCTTGTTCGTTAAGGTATTTGAGGCATTCTAAGATATTTCCAATGCAAATGAAACACAAACGCATTTCGACTCTGCTGGCACCAAAGGGTATTTTCGATTTTGCTGCAGTATCATTTTCAAACCAGTATGGATCAATCTAATGTGTTCTCATTACTTAATTTTCATGCAATGTACATTATTAAATATATCCTTAAATGAGTAGGTACATCCTTAAATTAGTAAACTAGACTTAATACTAAGTTTTCAACGCAACTTCAGAGCTCTTTGTGTTTATTCATTGTAATATTCCTTTTTGGTGCAAAATAATATTACTAGTTTACAGATTGTTAGTGGAATACCAATTTAAAAATACTTATTCTTAGTGCAGCTTGCTTCCTTTTGCTTTCTGAAAATTCTTTCATCATTCACTAATAGGCAAAGCAGTGCTAATGAAGTGCACAGCTTTTTGTGGTGGAACTGCTAGCCTAGTTAGCAAGCTAACAGCCATACACCCCACAGACTACTCCCTCAGACTCAAGTCTTTTAGCTGTACAAAGGTAAACAGACCTTCAGAATTTATTTGTTAGCATGGCACCTAAGCAAGAGTTTCCACTGTAGTGCTAATGGACAGTAGGACAGTAATGGAGTGAACTGTTGTGCATACACTAGATTAGCCAGCTGAGACAGATCGGATTTTTCTGCAGTTGTGAAACATCACATAATGCAAAACAAGCATACTCTGTAGCTAGAATTACATTTCTTTTATTCCAAGTGACATTTGGTTCTAGCATATTTATGGTTACATACATAAGCTCCTACAATTTTAATATAGTACTTTCATATGTATAATTTCTCTGTATAGCACATTGGTGTTTGACTGGTTTTAGCTATAGGGACAGACAAAATTTAGGCCAACACTGCACTTTCCATTGATTTGCATTCCACATTCTCTTTATTGTCTAAACCTATAATCATAACCATGCCAAAAACATGGTCAGTTGCATAGCAAACAAAATTACCAGCCATAATTTAATCTTTTACTGAATTCCAGGATGCAGAATGGAGCTAAGAGGGCATCAGATTTGTCTTAAATTTATTACCAGACAGGATGCCTCTCTGGCCACGGAGACCATATGGAATCCCATTACTATTGGCCTCTCTTTGTGCAACAGACTCTTTGTGTCAGGTATGTCAAAAAGTGAGTTAATTTATTGCTAATTATTTGCGCTCCGTGTCAGTGCAGTGGGTAGCATTGTGCCTCACACTGCCAAGGTTGGGTGTTTGAATCCAGGTCTCGGCACTGTGTGTGGAGAGTTTGCATGTTCTCATTTTCGTGGGGTGGGTTTTCTCTGGGGTCTAAATTTCTTCCATAGTCCAAAGGCATGCATGTATGGTTCGGAATTCTAAATTGTACGTGTATGAGTGAAGGGTGTGTGTTCCTTTCAGTGGGCTGGCGCCCTGTCCACTGTGAATCCCTGCCTTGCGGTCCCCAGAAACATCAGTGTAGCTAGTTATTTAGCTAGCTCTCTAGCCATGTTAGCCAGCTCTAGGTTAACCTTCTAGCTGTATTCATGGTCTGTACTTATGTTTGCAGGGACTATGTGACTTATCCTCATCCATTATTCATACTAAATAGCCTACTGGAAAGTGCCTGTGTAAAATATTGTTGTAATCAGGGATGTTCTCTGTAGATAGTTAAGTCCCAAAGAAAACACAAGTCGCTAGATATAATTTTCAAAAGCTGAAGTCTTCTGTGCTAATATGTATCGGTACTGCTTTACTTGAGCATTTTGTTCTTAGATGGCAAGTTAGCTTTTTGATTCAAATTGACTTTGGGAAAGAAATTTGTTGAAATAGACTGTTATTTACATTTTATGTTAAAGCTCTTTCAAAACATGGTGTTCTGCAATTGCCCATTCACTACCATTCAACTTCATGGAATGCTTTTCCCATGAGAGGTGTGGTTTTTCCATCAGATGACACGTTGCACTCTGTTTCTATTTTGTGGCGTAAGAAAATAAGCTGATGTGTGACACCACAGGAATCTTTTTTTGAAATCGGAGTTTTCGGTGGACCACTGCAGTATGACATTTGACAGAAATTCCAAACTATATAATTAAAATAAGCTATCCAAAAGGAGTTAGTCATGGTTTTCAGTGCAGGGGTCTTTAAGAATGAATTAACCACAGGTGTGTATGGGTGTAAAATAAGAGTTTGGGAATCCGATCTCGGTGTTGGTACTGGCACTATAATGGACAAAATCACCAGATCACATATTGGAAAAAGCCTTTTGCTTGACTAAACTATGAGCAACGTGTCAGGGGCAGCTGGTGGCCTGGTGGTTTTGGAGTTGCCCCTGTGATCAGAAGGTTGTGGGTTTGAATTCCAGGGTTGCACGCTGCTCCCCACACACTGCTCCCCAGGCACTGCTTGCTGGCTGCCCACTGCTCTACTTGGTAAATGAGTTAAAAGCAGAGAAATAATTTCAAATTGTTCACACTGTGTGGTGTGTTCATGCAAGACTATAAGGGGCCACCATCATTTTTATGTTGTAAAGGGAGATACACTAATGAGGAGAACATGAATAACCCAACAGGGCACTCTGTAAAACACAGACGCCTGCACCCTATCAGTGTATAAATTGTCTAACAACGAACCACTGGAGATTCAGCCACGGAAGTGTTGTACATTTTATGGTAATTGAAACTTACATAGCACACTAAAGAGGGTATAGGGAGTCATTTTGGGTTCAAAGTGCATCAAGAAAAATTAACAGCTCAGCTGTCTAAGTGATCAGAAAAAGACACCTATATCAGATTGGTATCAGTATTGGCACATACTCAAACATGTATATCAGAAATGAAAAAGTGGCCATGCCACCCCTAGTGTAAATGAATGGTGTCACTTTTTTAAGCTCCAGAAAAGTATTTCTGCTCAAGATTTATTCTCATTACCATCAATTGTACTGGTTGACATTCTATTTGATGTGTAGCAGCCCATTCAGAACTTTTGCTTTTCAGTACATTTGCTGATACATTTACATAAATACTTTGACAAATTGTACATAGAATCATATATGTGTATAACCTCATCTGATATGATATATTCAAGACATAAGGAGGAAAAGAAAATAACTGGTAAAAAAAAAATAAAAGAGGTTATGTTTTCCCAAGGGGACGCTTGAGAAACAGAAGGCTGACATGTTTGGCTTTTCAGAAAACTCAGCAGGAATCTCCAACATGTCTAATTTGTCATGGTAGCAACCACCCTCCCAGCCCAACACTCCTGGAGTGTTACTCTCCAGCGGGAATGAAGAATGAACAGACCCAAAACTTTTGGCGAATCTGTTCTGTTCTGAGGCACCACGAGATCCATTTTCCAGGAGCTGTGCCGTGCATTATTGCTCTTTATCCACTGGATTATCATTATACAGAGATGTTTACACAAGGAGTGATAAGCACAACAGGATCCATCCCTCACAGAGATAAGGCCAGGTTCACAGAGTCCATAGACAGGCCTTACTCAGCCACCCTTCTTTTTCTCTCCAAAATATATGTGTGATCTGCTAATAATATTAGCAGAGTAATATTTCACTCAAACAATGCCTGATCTGCGAACAGCAGTCCAATAATGAGTCTGTGTCATAGTACATCATAGATTTCAGGGGAACGTTAAGCATTTGTAATGTCATATATTTCTGAATACATCTACCATAATACATAAACATATATGTAAATACGTACCACAAAATAAATTCTATAAATTCTGCTCAATGTCATATTTATAACATCTCAGTATAACAAAAGATTGCTTTCTTTGTGTATAAAAAGACTATGAAAATATGTTTTCATAGCATGCGATTGAAACTAGTGTAGAACCGTGTCTTCTTTTGTCTCTGAGGATGATAGGAATTCCATCCAGATGTCTTTTTCGGAAGAGGCCCAAAACCTGCCACAATCAGCGCAGCAGACCAGTCACATCCTGAAGCTTTTGAGTTAACAGTCTCTGGACGGCCCGTCACCTCCAGTGTTTGGAGGAGGTTTGAATTGTAGTCCATTAGGAAGCAAAGCAGTCTTGAGTGAGAGGCAGAAGTAAGGGAGGCTATACCCCCAGCAGCATGCCCATGAAGTCTGAGCCGTTCTGTATTGTGATGGAAGCTCCTGCTGCATTGTCGACAAATATGGACGTGTACTGGCCAGTCTGGAATGAAAAAATACCAGCAATAGAATGAATATCCTACACTGTAGGTTGCCACAAGTCAAGTCAAATAAGTTTATTGTCATTTTTGCCATATACAGTATACAGAGAAACAAGACTACAAGTGCAGACAGGACAAAAGAGAGTGCAAGATAAACACAAAAGCAACAAAACAACCAGACAAGACAACATTTAGTGCTTTTTGACCGCAGCTACAGTACTGGTCTGACTGAATACAGTATTATGACAGATACTGTATTTCTAGCTGCAGAGAATTACATGTGCAAAAATGCAGAAAGGAGGCAGAGAGTGGAAAACATATCTGTGCAAATACAGCAGCAGCTGACCGAGAAAGTGCAGTGTAATAAATAGAAGGCTATTTATACTCTGAGTTTGTCTGAGTTTAGAAATGTTTAGGTTTATAAAGCAAAATGACCTTGAATCGGGATGTCCGAAATAAGAATCAGAAAAAGAATCAGAATATATTATTTATCCTGGAGGAAATTGCTTAGAACTCTGTTTCTCCAATCCTACAAGTTATGTCCTGAATGAAACACCATACACTTTCAGATTATTTTCAAAGCCTTGTGGGATTTCACTCAAATAAGCATAACTTTATATCTAAACAAACATGGGGGAAGCCAGTCAGGCAATTGCTAGTTTTTTGCACAGACAAAAAGGAAGAAGAATGTTCAACAGGCAACATCATACAGACACAAAATACGCAAATATTCATGCTGTGGCCATAATTAATCCTCCTTCTCTGTAGTTCATCTAGCTTTCAAAAGAGCCACCACAATTAGAACTTCCTCCTTATACACTAATATTGGTTGGTGGAGTTTCACACCAGAGAATCAATTTCCAACCAACCTTTGGCTGATGAGCCTTGAATATTGACTATTACAATTCACAATTATGGCTTCTTCAGATAGACAATGAGTAAACTGGAAGTGTAATAATTGGATGATGTCATACTATGGGATAATCTGGGAGGATGCTCGTTTAAAATCAAAGATTAATGTTTGTAAGAGTTGAGCTTTAACCTCTTCCCTTACTACATGCTGGTACCAAACTGAAATCCTCCAAATCATGTGAAGCACAATGACATCTTAGGGCATATTACTGGACAGCTCAGCTTATATTCAGGAGAATACCAAATGCCAATTCCCTTAAGTCAGTTGACAGATGCCCAGGTCCAGTTGTATTCTCGAACTCCTGGTCTGTTTGTGAATGACTGTGGTATCACTAGGGATAAAACTTCTCCTAATATTAGGGTGAATGCTAATCGAGATTATATGTGGTCAATGCACAATACACACTGAGGGGAAATAGGCTTTTATTATTTGCCTCACATCTCTACTGCAAAACAAAAGCTTCACACACCAAACATGTCTTGGCAGATCAACTATGTTTGAAATAATCAGGAAAACTGTGTAAATCTGTGTAACTTATTGCATAAAATTGGTTATATGTTCAGTTTAGAGAATCAGCCAAGGCTCTCACCTGGAGTTCCAGCAGCCCATGAACATACACTGTGAATATCTTGCTGTTACTCTCCAAACCAACGATCATCTCCAAAGACCTACATAAAAGTCAAGACAAAGGCAACGTGGATTGATTTAGAATTCATACTAAAGACTTTAAATGAATAAAGAGCACATTCTAACATCAGGGTTATCTGTTGATAATTACATGTTTGAGATTTAAAGAAATTCCTTCTGAATAAGCTTTTACAAATGACCCTTACAGACTGTCATTAAGATGAATACATTTTTTCTAATGTCTGTGTGTATGTACAAAGAAACTAAGGTCAGATCTTCCAGTTGAATGCACAAGCTGAAGTCACATTTTGCCTTGCATGATTCCTATAGGGGCAGGTCGCAAGATTCCAGTCACATCCACCTTGAAAACCGAGAGTTTTCATGCTGAATCAGTTACGCCGGTCTTCTTTCTTGCTGCCATCTCAACAAGCCTCGTCTCACATTCTCAGCATTTTCTAGGGGCTCTTGGAGTATGAGCCGAGATGGAAAAACCCAGCTCATTTTTTCCAAATTAGCTGAAATTATGTGAAGTGTCCTTTTGGGCTGTATGTGTCAGTCCTAGTTGTTGACAATGACTATCGTTAAATGAGTCTTTAGTTGTGATTTGGCATGATAATATTTATATACATATTTATATACATATTTATATAATGAGAGAGACCGAGAGCGATGAATAGATAGATAAAAATATATATGTGTTTACTGCAAAAAACTCAATTTTAAGTCAACATCAAGCATGAAGCCTTGCAATCTGACTTTCACTGAAGAGCTCAGTGGCACTGTTATGAAATGATTAGCTTTCTTTGGCCAAACTGCAGCACACAAGACTGAGATCCCAATATGTAATGCCAAGTATCAGCCAAACCAGGGTAAGTCTCACCACAATTGAATTCTAGAGCAGTGGAAACACTTCACAATATAGCAGTTGGACAAAAAATCCAGTTTTGGAGAGAGAACTTTACCTGCCCAAATCATAATGCCAGCTCTTTTGTATCATGAATTTGTTAGAGGAGAATAATAGGTATTTTGTATATTTTTGTTAATGCTACAGTATCCATTCACGTGATAGAGAATTCCAGGGTTTCCACCAAATACACAATGTACAAAGTCAGATAATAGTTTGCCACATTTGGAGAGGATGACCTTGATTAGCCTGTATAAAGCCCTGACTTCAACCCCACAAATCAAGCAATGTTCCAAAATCTATTGGAAAGCCAAAACTATAGGAAGCGCATGCTTCATTAATATAAATTCATATATTTCAATAATTTTGAAATTATATGTAAAGCATGCCTTGTGCCCATTGGCCCTGGGATAAGCCCCAGTAAGGATTAAGCGTTACAGAATGTGAATGAATGAAGATTCTCAAATTTCTTTAATTTAATTCTTAGAAAAAATCAGAGCAATACAAAATATTTTTACCAGAACTTTCTGAAAAGTCTCCGCCCACAAATGGGTGGGGAAACCTCGCAGAGGGAGGGTTCTGGAAAGTGCCTGAGCCGTGGCATGCCGAGAGAAGGAGCTGCAAATGACGAGCATTTTGGACAATAAACAATGGTTTTAGACTGTTTTACATCGGTTTTATTTGTTCAAATTAGATTTGTCTAAGACTCTATTCTAAGGGTTAAGAATTTGTGTTGTTTATACATGTGCGTTGAGTGTGACATATTGGAAGTGGTACAATTCTAACCCTTGCCAGGTGTAAAAGGGTTCTGTTCGCTAATGATAACTCACTTGTTTTGGTTGTGTAAGGGGCATTTGCTAGAGGCATTTGGGGCAGTAAAAGGGGGGTGGTTAAAGGGGGCTGTACCCTTGTTAGCAAAGCAATCCACCAATTTAACAAGCTGTCCCCAGACGTGTATTGTCATTTTGAGGTCCCATGTGGCCCCACAAGTCTATAAAATCCCTGTGGGTCAAAACTAGGACTCTAAAGGTTACTTAGGCGACTGGACCAGACTGGAGGTCCGGGGCCTTTCTGTTTTAAAAAGTCTGCTCCACTTTTAAGCAGGAACGGCCTTGCTGCTTTCGCACAGGCCAGAACAGACAACATGATTTACGGCCTACAATTTCTGGCAAAGACAAACTGGCATTGGTACACTGATTGGTTTCCAGAATTGTTACTCTAGCATTTTGCCTGCAGTGTAGATACAACTACCCCAACAAACAACTAATTACTGCTGGCTTAGGGATTTGCCACTCTCCCCCCGCCCTCTCTCTAGTTATTTTTTTCATAAGCTAAAATCATTTTTGTTTGATTTGTTGAAGCGGACTTTTACGACATGCGTTCACTTGCCTGAGCCGCTGAAATAAGAACCACATGGCCCTAATTCCAAGAGGAGCCCAAAGAAAAATACTAATTTTCATTACTGCTGATGTATTCCTATGAGCTTGGGTCATACATGAATTTATGTAGATGTGGATGTGGTCTATGGAAGCGAAGTCAAAATCGAGCATTTGGCCATGATAAATACATCAGGGGAAATTACACAGGCGACTGACTTTCCTACCAAAATTGCTGGTATCAGCATTGATGTCTCCAACAACGGCCTTCTTAACAGAGTTGACATTGTCTGACAACGCATATAGCTGAAGCCACCGAAACTGACAGGAGGCCCCAAGGGGGCAACAAACAAAATCACGCAGAACGTGGCATGCAATTATACATATAACATTTGTAGAGCCTGGCCTTGTAAAATGCTCTACAAACAGGGATGACATTCTGATACTTAGAAACACTGCAATCATGTGCAGTGGAATTTTAAACAGTGACATTATCTCCACATTCGGTGTGGCAGAGTGTTTTCCTTTCAGCAAGCGAGATGAGTGTGTGGAAAATCCTGACAGACACGCAGCTTTGCTTCAACACCTACACAGATGTCCTGCCTGCTTCTGAAAGTTTGACTTAAAATAATGACTTTCTTTTTGCAAATTAATGTCTAATGTTAAAATCACACACTGAAAACCTTTCGACCCAGGGGTGGCTTAAACAGCTGAAAGATCTGAGTGCTGACATCACAGCAAGGAGATCAAATGTGTGGGGCTTGGCGTTAAGCTCAAGCTTTTACTTTTACCATTTGTTCCTTCATTTATGTAGCTTTTGCAAAAAATACTGGCAGAATCTGAACAACTGGCAAAGAAAACGCTCTCATTTATTAACCAGCACAATTATGATTCTGAAGTACCAGGTTTAAGTGTTGCACAGCATTATCCTTTAGCTAACATTAGTAATATAAATATAATTACTATGCAATTACCATCTAGGCTGCCTTTTCACATTATTGAACAATTTATAACTCATAAAATGGCAGTTTGGAAGTATATGTGCGTCTGCTTGCATTTTTGTGTACAAAAATGCTGTTTGTGAGAGTTTTCTACTTGCGGAGCCCTTATAAGTCACACTAATAAAATATGTGAGTGGATTAAAAAGCCTTAAAGTGTTAAAATATCATTTTATTTTAGAAACCATTTTCTTCCAAGGTCTCGACATGCAGTGCACTCTTTGTGGGACCTTTTTTAAATGCATGTTAAAAAAGAACAAGGATACGCCTTAAGGGAAGGGTTTTTGAAAGAATTTGACGGACAAGTATGTTAACATGAGACAAGAATGCAAGATTGCTACATAAGAGAATGCAAAATAGTTTAGACATATCACAGAAGTTGTGTGAAATATCTGAAAACCGTTCTCCATGTCAGGTGTGTACCTGAGTTGTGGTAACATATTCTTAATTGCTCAGAAGAATATGCAACAAGCAAGGTCTTCAGTTTCAGTGTTTGTTACTCCACACACCAGTGGTTCCCAAACTGGTCCTCAGGGACCCTCAAACAGTCCAGACTATTTGTTGCAAGTCCTCAGGGTCCCTGAGGACTGGTTTGGGAATCACAGCCTCAGACAACAATGAAAAGAATCTAGCTTGAAAGGCTTTGTCTGTATGTCTCTCTCATGCATCACAGAAATATCAGATCTGAGTGATTCCCATGACTGCATGACATCATCCTGTCAACTGTTAATATGAGAGCACTCACGTGTATCTATGGCAGAGCGATTCGATGCAAATCAGCACTCTCACGTTGTCTCTGGCTCTGAGCTGGTTCTTACTCTTCTTCACCTCACTGTGGTCTGTAAAAGAGAACATGTCATCCATGACTGCCCGAATTAAGTCGAAGTCACTGACTCTACACAGTCAGCACCCAGCCTACTCCCATCATTCAGCCTTATGTTCCTACTCACTCCCACCACTGCTCCAAAGAATATTGTCTGGCTCTGCCATCTCTACACACAAGACAATCCCAGAACAGGCTGTTCTCACTTATGGTTCTCTGCTGGTGGAATGAGTTGCCCATGCCATCTAAAGCAGCAGAATTCCTCTCTATCCCCAAAAACCTCCTGAAGGCTTATCAGTTCATCTTCTCTCCAAAGGTACAACCCTGCTAGTGGCACCTCTGAGGCACACCTTGAGCAAGTTACTGTCCTCACACACTGCTCCCCGTCTGTCTCTCATTGGTGGCAGCACCTTGATTCGGTTGGTGAATAGGTTAAATGCAGAGAAAGCATTATTCACTGTTCAGACTGTTGGCTGTGCTGTGGGTGTTCATGCATGACTATAAGAGACCACTTTACTTTACAAAAAGATTCAGCATTCAGCAACTTCTGAATCTCTCCTTAAATTGTAAGTCGATTTGAATCAAAATGAATGTACTGAAATGTACTGTAATGCAATCACCTCCAGGTCAGGAGCTACAATTCTGTTCCTAAAAGGAGAGAGTACATTCGGACAGAAGAAGAAGAGGAGAAGGAGGAAGAAGAAGAACAAGAAAAGAAAGAAATCTAATTTTCCTTTTGTGGAGTAAACATGGCTTGAAGCCTGCACAGTGTCTTCAGCAGTATAAACATGAAGGTATTGCCATGTTCCTGACAGTAAGTGCTGGAGGAATTGTTATGTCTCATGGAACTTTGTTTCTGGGACACATAGAGACGGAGCCAGTCACTCCGGACCTCCAGCATGTTCTGAACAAGGTTGCAGTTTTGCTGTAATTGTGATGGGATGCTGAGCTTGCGCTATGGTCTATTGTTGAGAGCTTGGTGGCGGCACTAGAGCTTAGGAGCGTTTAGCCTCCTGGGGCTCTGGGCCTTATTTCACACAAACCATACATGGCTGTCTCTCTGAGAAGATGGATGGAGCCAGTGGGACCTCCACAAGCCTGTTTGAAAGAGGCTGACTGCAAACAGGGTTGAGGTTTGTGCTGTCAGTAATTGCGCCAGCTTTTCTCTTCATCTTTATGAAAGACTGGCACTCTTCACTGTCGAATATAGCTTCTCTGCTGCTATATTAACATGTACTTTTGACTTTCGTTGGGTATCATTGTTTACGTTAGCACTGAATGTAACTCCACCTACAAATGCATCCTCATAGAAAAGAATTTAGGTTAACCATGCTAACTTAAGCTTGATTACACAAAAACCTTTCTGTTAAAGGAGCATTACATTTTGCACTCGTTTTGTAATGGCATGTCCATTCTTACTCTAAAGAGAGGTATTTCACCAAGGCTGTCATTTTTAATTAAAGCAAACACTGAATTTCACTTCATCCAGTTGAAATTTGAAACTAAAAACCTGTGTGGGTTTCCTCTCCCAGTGATGCACACAATGGGTGCTATTAGCATCCTCTTATGGAACATGTCCAGATTGCTTAAGACAGCTTTATGATGACCTGTGGATTCCCTGTTTATCATTTATATTACACTCAAATCCCTATCATCAAAAACATAAAGTAATTGTGATATCCTTAAGAGTGACAAAAAGCTGAGATGTTTTCTACAATTTGTAATTACATTAAATAAGATTTTCCCAGTTGTCCAAGTGTGTCCAACTTTGCAACAAAAATTTTGTGGACAGAGCATGGGTGAGCAAACTGGCTAATTGTCGCTAAATTTGAAATAATTTTTTCATTAATATTTTCATTAACAAATTAATCGGATGTGAAGGTAAATGCACTGACAACAATGAAATAGTGAATGACAGCTATGAAGGCCAAAATTATAAATTATATAACAAAATTTCTTGCAAAGTCCATGCTGCAATGACTTATACCTCCACCACATAAACAACCATTTCCAGGCATGAAAAAAAATTCCTGTGATAGGTGTGCAGCCAAGCACCCGCTTACCAATATGAACGTTGGCAGAGAACTGATAAATTCCTGTGATGGGTGCTGTAAAGCGGCCAGTGGACTGATCCATCCCTGTCCCTCTGAGGAAGGCACCTTTGGCAGGAGGCTGGAGGTAAGAGGCGGGTGAGAATTATTGAGAGCAGCAATGAACGCCAGACAACAAACAACCAGTTTCTACCTGTGGATCCTCAAAATGTTAAATATTGGCCTTGAATTCCCAATGGTGTCTCTTTATCAAAACAAAACAGAGAAGTCTGCAGAAAACTGAATTTATTGAGCATAGTGGGGGCATGTAAAAGCCTTTGAGCAGCGTTCCAAGCTATGAAACATTTTAAGCGTGCATTTTTTCTTTTTCCTCAAAAGATGTTTAATACTCTACAGTTTAATAGCCCCCACAAACACTGTTACAAAATAAGTCATTTTTTAGGCTCCGGGTTTGGGAGCACATAGCAGTTAAATGTTTAAAAATATGTAGGAATCTGCCAAGAAGCCTCCGATCCTGTTTTTGATCAGAACTGTATGGGGCAGTCATGCCAGGCCACATTATTCTGCGTTACGCCTTCAGAATCCACCGAGGCCTTCTCAGAAAGATTTTGCAAGAAAGCCTTCACATACTCAAGATTGCTTCATTGAAAACATTTTTGAACGACATTGATGGAAAGGCAAGATGAAATACAAGCATTTAATTGTATGCTTTGTAGTGTCCGTCATAGTTTTGTTTCATGAAAGGCTAGAAAATGCCTCTTTCTCCCAAGTAAGCTTCATGTTATAATAGATAACCATATTATCTTTACAATGGGAAAGGCTGTAGGTCACCCATTCGTATACAGTTTATAACACTGTTCCAAGTTAAGCCCATTTTTCATCAGGCCATTCAACTTTAAAGTCTTTCTTTAGAGTAGTGAGATGCCTGGCACCACAGCCTTTAGAGAATCTTGTCCACATTCATCAAAGGCCTATTTTTCCATTCCTGCTGGAGGGCCTACTTCACAAATCACAATGTTTCCCCCTCCATGCACTGCGTACACATATGCCAGCGCCTGGTTCCCCCATGCCAGCCTCGTCAGAATGTCACAGGGCATAGCTCTTCCTTGAAACAGCGTACTGTTTCAAACAGCATCTATTTTTACCCCTCGCTGCTTTCTAGTCCAAGTCCCAGACAGAGTACCTTTTGTACAAAGCCGAGAAAAGACATGTGGCACACTCAAAGGAGGAGGCCCTTTTTTATTTCCGGACGCCCAAGTTTGGTCCCGCCTGGACGACTGGCTAATCCGAGACATCTCGTCGCTGTCCAGAGGACGAGACCTAATCAGGGAGCTGCTACTGAGAGCTGGGGCTTAGACTGTACTGCAGTCCCTCTAAAAGGTCCTACTTTCTTTAAAGGACAATGGTCTTTGCAGAGATGCCGTAATAGAACAACATTTGGCTTTGTAAAGATCCAAAGGGGGTTTCTTTTTTAAAAAATCATATCATGGAACATTGAAGTAATAAAAAAACAAGTTTATATGTATTTAAACCTTTACTTTTTCGATCTACAGCACTTTAGCCTTGCTCATTCTGACTGAAGTTATATGAAGCAATTCTGTCTGAGGTGCTTTTTGAATGAGGCACAATATCTGAATGAGGCCAGTCAGAACAGGATCCATATCCACATGGTAACAAAAGTATGCCATTTAAATGCAAGGAAATAAAAAGAGGTTGGTAAGTGGTCACATAAAGTTGAATCATGGCTTTGGTGCATAAATGTCAATAAAATGTTCATAAAATGTGGGATATAAAGGATACATAAAGGATCCTATTTGTAAAAGTGATTTGATTCAATGTCAAACTGTTATACCAATTCACCTAGAACTGTTAATCCCAGTCCAAGAACAGACCCATGATTTGGAATAGCTTTTAGCCAAGTCAAGGAAATTCGGTATTCTTTAAAACTGTCATCATGAAGGCACCGCTTGCAGCCAAGTGGAACCCGGACCAAAATAAGCCAAGCGAAATCCTTTTGAAAGACTGGAATCTGTGCTGGCAGTGGTTTAACCTGCTGCAGAAAAAAGGAGTCACCCACATTTGCGCTTTGGCACGGCCATCATTTAGGCCCTTGTCTCTCCGTTTTAAACGCGCCACTTCATCATCAAGGTTGACCCTTCATTTACCTGCTATCTCCATTTGGATGATGATGTACGTTTGTTGGTTTATTCTCTGTGCTTTAAAGCTTGCAGGGTGCAATGGGAGAAGCCATGATTTTGCTTGCAGCAGGCTGCCTTTTGTTTTCATGCATGTGTGCATTTTATGATGAAGAATAAAGCGACTATCTAGATGCAACTGCATGCAGTGAGGTAATGCAGATGAGGATGATAAGCAATAAAACAGTGGCTGCAGAGAACAATGGAGAAATGAAAACACACAGGGTGATGAAAGACTGTTGAGGATAGATAGAAATACTGGAAAAACACTATTGCCTACTCATGATGTTATCATTAGAAGCCTCACCTCTAGATGTATGTGCTAGGAAAACGCACAGTAGATGTATTTTCAGACATATCCAGTGAGTGATTGTGGCAAAAAATCACTGTACTTATTATTTATCTAGGGCCGCACGCCACCTCCCAAAATATTAATCCCTTTAATAGCTTTTGATCAAGCAGAACTAATAGATTCCCCTGAGGAGCGTGTCTCCGTTGCCTGATGAATGACTCTTAAAGCCCAGTTCAAGCTCATCTGACTCGACGAGACAAAGGAGAATTTTTTAGAACACTGTAGGCTGCACTTTTGGAGAATGCCTTCATAAAACCAAGGGTCTGAACTGAATCAGTGCTCCGTTTCATGTAACCTCTTATCTTTAGGGCCATTCCAAAAAATGGCAATCGACTTGAAGAGTTGTTTCCCACACAGTTGTTTTATGTTATTATTCCAAAACTAAATCATTTTCAGAAATGCTTTTATGCATATATAACATGGGAAGGGCTTGTGGCAGTTTCTGTGTGCAGTTCACAATGATTATGAAAACATTTTTTTTTAACAAGCAACAAAATAGAAAAAAAACATCCTCAAGAAAGATAAAAGGTCACATAATGGATTCCTTCTTGACTTTAGTTCTGTAAATAGCTATTTTTAGAAATGTTTAAGTGTGACGAACGTATAGAAGGCCTACACTTAATATAGAGTTTCTTTACCACCATAAACGTTATCCTAAGTATGTTTGAATTATGTGGATGAACAAAAATGTCAAAAACATGCATCACATTTCCAAAAAGGAGCACAAAATTAACACACAATAACTTGGATATATTTAGAGCATTTTAGTGGAATGCTGTAATTTAAGAATGTGTTGAAAGGAACCTTTTTTAAACTGGGGTCAACATTTTCTGTTCTAAGATTGAATTGGCATTGAATATATGTTCATATAACCACTCATATCAGCCTTAATGCAAGCTAGTGGCAACCAGAGCCTACTTTTACCTCACAAATATTGCTTGGCAGAATAAATCATGTTTATCATTTTTAAATATATATATATATATATATATATATATATATAATTTGATATAGTGTGTTTTATCACAACTTTATGAAACCATAAAGCTGCTTGAGCATGAATGGATGTGGCTGATGTCAAAAAATTCTGAAACCATCTCATCTGAGTCTGAACTGGGCTTCCCACTTACTGTTTGGAAGTTCTGGAGCTCCACCAGCGTCTTCTTGTCCACCACCACGGGACCTCTTAGCTTGCAGTGGAAGGCCTCCTCGATTCTCCTGTAGGAGGCCATGCCCCCCAGAGCCAGAACAGGGGTGGGCAATTGGCTGGACCCCCCAGACCGATCCACTGATGTCCGCCTTTCCAGGGCCTCTGACCAGGCACAACACAGAGACATGCATCACTGTCTCTTTCTGACACAGCTCTGGTGTCAAACCAACAACAGAGGTGACCCAAAGGTCTGGCTCCAGTTACAACATTAGCCGTCGCTAAACTCCTAATCCGTCAAAAGAAAACATTTGCTAGTTCTTAGGAGCAAATGTGTGAAGGCGAAAGAACGGGCAAATCCCATATTGCGTGAATATAACACTCTGTGAATCAGCCTTTTCAAATAGCATATGGTTAGCATATGAAATCCAACTGTCCTGTATTCCACCTCTAAAGATTACCAGATGCTAAGATAAAGGGCCCAAATCCTTCATTTTTTTGCATTTTATGTGACAACCTCTTACTTATGTGGCTTTGGGGCTCAAAAGTGGCTCAATAATTCTTTTTCACTACCCATTTTACAATCCCCTTTCAAGAATAAAGAAAGTTGTTTGGGCTTCTGTACCTTTAAGAATAATATATTTGTGTGTAAATGAACTCTGTTCTGATTGGCCACACAGCGTTGTGCCTCAGTCCAGGCAGAAACACTTGGTTTAACTTCAGCACTAATAAATGACAGCTAAGTTGCTGCAGGTTGAAGGGGTGGAAACATGTGAGTGCATCTATTGTTGTGACCTCACAAAAATGATGATGTTATAATAAGTGTCCATTTTCGAGATGCAAAGTGCAACATGATAAAGAGTTTAGAAGGGAATGCATATGTTTTTGTGAAAGCTCACCTTTGATCATCTCTTTAAACTCCTGCAGCAGAACCTCTTGCTTGACCTCAGCTCCAGGGGACCCTGGAGGTCCCTGAGGCCCTGGTGGCCCCGGAGGCCCTGGAGGTCCTGGCTGAAACACAACACGGTTTCTTTTTAGACCGCATTCTCTGTTTGCCTTTACAAACTAGTTGCAGGTTGTGAGTTGCATGAAATGTTTGCAACAAATTGAATCACAATAATGTGAGCACACAAGAAATTCAGTTACTCCACTAGTCTGACCAGTAGCTCGTATTTTTATTTATCATGTCATCCTGGCTGAATAAAATTACCCAAATGTTTCAAAATACTAATGTTTCAGCATGTGAAAACAGCCCCTGAATCAAATGTTAGTGCAATCCACGCTGCAAATTGAGTACAGCGCTTATTCAAAAGGCATGCCACAGCAAGACATGATGTGTGACGCATTTAAATGTAATGTACACCTATGGAGGCCTCGCCTAACAGGACAGAAATCTAGAACTTAAATCTGCAGTGTGTGATGATGCGTGATATTGGTTGTTTGTACCAGGGGTCGCTTGCGTTTCCGGCACTTTCCTGGGAAGTTGCCCACAGGTCTTTTAACAAAGTCCATCCAGGATCCATGTGGGTCCACTCTATGACCTTCGGTAACCTGGGAAAAAAATTACAATACTGAATCAATATAATCTGTATAAATGTTCTTGATAATTGTCACTTGATTATTGTCATTGATTTTAGCAGGGGTTCCCATTACCGGTCCAGATAGGGTGGCTGTGGGAGCAGGTTTTCCTTCCAACCAAGCCGGAGGCACACCTGATTCCACCTCTGTAATCAGTTGGTCTTGATTTTCAGTTACTCAGGTGTGGCTTCTTATTGGTTGGAACGAAAACCTGCACCCACAGTGGTTCTATCTGGATCTGGGGACCCCTGGATTATAGTAACACACTTCTGCACATTTTAGTACACTGAAGCTTGCACACTGGGAACAAGAATAATACCTAAAAGTGTTCACAAATATTATGGCACATTTTATATTCCAATATAAATAATATAAATAATCCTGAAATGTTTAGAATTTTTCCCTGTAGGTGATATGTCAACTGGGATTCAGTCCTCTACCTGGGAGCTTCCACTATGGGCTTCCATTCTGCAACACCAATGAGTGTCCTTGGGTAAGCCTTCAAATGCTGCATCTATGTGTACTACATGAATAAAAAGTGCAAAGCACTCTGTATGAGAACATCTGCCAAATGCATAAATGTAATTGTTCAGAGGGTGTCCAAACATTTGCATGCAACCGTACATCGCACAGTTTCCTTGCATGTTTTTTATCCTTGTCATACTCAATGAGCCTTTGAGAACAGCACCAATAATGCGATTTATCAGACGTGTCAGTCTGGAATCATTCCCCATTTGGCAGTGGGTGCAAACTATTGTAGCCGCGTAACTTAATCCAGTGAGTCATAATTTCTGATTATAAACCCTCATTGGAAAATCTTGCCTAAAGATACTATTAAATGGTGCCAGACATCAAGGCAGGTTGCTGTGCATGCGCTCGCTCTCTCTCTCTCTCTCTCTCTCTCTCTCTCTCTCTCTCTCTCTCTTTCTCTTTCCATCACAATGCAGGAAGGGGTTTCGTGGCATGTTTTGCTATCCACCTGCCAAACACATTAACTCCAGTGTTGTCCTGAAGATTTTACCCTTTGTTTAATTACTGTGTTTTGCAGGTCAGGCCAGTGCCACGTTGAGTCTTGCCTGATTTGAGCTATGGAAAATAATCAGTCTTTGCAATGTAATGTCCCTCAAAACAAGAGTTTCCCTGAATAGAAAAACAACATTTCCCAATAACTTTCAGCCTGTAGGTCACTCTATACGAGAGCAGGAAAGCAACAGTCCAGTACTATTAGATGTAATAAGTCACTGTAAAAGCAGAGTCTGCTATTCTGGCCTCATCTTTTCAGTAAACAACCAAGACCTGTGGCTCATTTTTCAGTGAGAGCCTGTTCACTCACACAAAGGTTATCGAATATGCAATCTCGAGAATTCTGATATAATTCATGCAGTTTGGCAACAGCTTGAGCTCTCCAAATTCCCGACCTGGACCGACTTCAATGATCATCAGTCAAGGAATGTCTCATTTTTTGGACAATTCTCCAAGAGTGGCTATTTTTACAATCATACTTTTTTTGATTGGCCTTCAATACACTCTTAAATATAAAGGTGCAAAAGGAAGTTCTTAGAAAAAATGCCATATAAGAATCCCATTTGGTTACCTAGAGAATCTTCCAACTGATGTTTTTAAGCCTTTAAGTGTAAGCCCTTTTTATAGCAGCCATAAAATGCAATTTATGCCTTTCCCTCTGTATTCTTTTTCTTCAGCAACATTGAGAGAACATATGATGGAAATGTGTATGTTTTACAAAACTGGAAGAAAACTGGCCTTTTTTATTGGGTTTAAAATCAAATTAATTTTTATGGATTTTGTATTTAATCAGATTAATTTGTTCATTTGTATATTTTCAAATAAGGGGGACTCACCCCTTTGATTTTAACCATCATTGCTCGCTAGCAGCTCAACAGGGTCCCAACATTTCAAAACACAGAGAGTCAGTGGCATCTTACTTAATCTGATTTTTGGTGAAAATACCTTATTTGATTATATTAATTAGCAAAATCTAAATCAATACCATACAATCCAATTAGGGGGCTGCAGGACTTGTTAATGCAATGCCAAAATTAACTGCCTTTCATGCAAAGGACCATCAAGGAACCTTTATTTCTAAGGGTGATGGTTTTAGTAATACTATATTTTGAGAGTAGAAAATCTATATTTTAATTATTAACAAACTATCTGGTGAAACGGAATTAAGGTTGGGCTGAGGTTTTGGCTTGACGTTTAGATTGGTGTTAGTAAAATTTGATTTAATTGAATGTATTAAACTCAAATTACTTTTCTGCTGCATTAAATATATATTTGCATAAATGGTGAAGGTGAGCATCAACAAAACATGTGCAGGATACACTCAAAATAAAGTGTTGTGCAGGTTTCTACTGGTGTTAGGGTGTAGTCACAGTACATAGTGAAAATATACTGGCTAGCAACCAACGCTTAGTGACTCAAAGCAAACACATGCTGTCCCTAGATGAATGGTTTCAAACGAAGGTGTTAACACCTTTATCCAAAGAAGTGTTGACATTTAATTTGTATAGGTGGAAAATAGGACTGTGTGAATTCTAATAACCACAAAAATGACTTGAATCTCCTCACACCCTTCCTTCAATGTCAAGCGACTGTGGTTGAGATAGAAGCGGAGATACAGAAGAGCCGTGGAGGTGAGCTGTCTGAAATGGAATTTGTTTAGGTTTGGCAGCGGGACACAGCTTACTTATCTGTTAAACTAACATGCCGCTTTTCCTCACAGAACGACTTTGCCTCTAGATTTTATGTAACCCCTTGTTTTTCTTTCTCTATACTCCAGACTGAAAGGGGTCTCATATTTTTGGTTGGGCAACTTTCTCCTCAGCTCCTCCCCTCTGTTTTCTTTTGACAGCAGACAAAATAAACACCTTAACTAGCCCACAAGCCCCTTTGCACTTTTTGTTTTTATTGTGCCTTAGAAATCCGGGGAGGGATAAAAGATGAGCGGGTTTGCTCGATTGTAAAGATACTGTTACTGTGGAGGGCAATCCTTCAGATCTTTCCCACCCACTGTCCTTTGTTAATAGTTCAAGCAAAGGAGAAGTTTTAAACCTCCAGAGTTCCTCTGTTTGCTGCGCTATGCTGTTAGAATGTAATTATATAATTAAGTCTTTACTACACGCTATATGTAATTTAATGTCATCTTAATTACAAATGTATAATTACATCTTTATTACAAACAGAGCTTCAGAATGAATGATCTTTCCGCCTGTATATTTAAATGCCAGCTGATGACAAATCAGATTACCTTTCACAACACAAGACTGTACACGTAAGAATGTTAATCAAGTTCCAGCTATGACAAAACATCTCTTGCACTTAGGCAGGCTAATGTGATAACAGATAAAAAGTTTCGAATTCATACTTTCCACAGATCTTTAGTGCTTGTTTTAATGAGCTAATGAGAAGTCATTAATTAGGGAAGAAGTTAACGGGGCCCAGTTCAAGGAAAACCCAATTCAGTCTAGTACCTAGTAAGTTTCCAAGCATAGTGTCTAATTCCCAGTTCACAGGGTCCATAAAATGAAAATAAGCTACAAAACCAACACAGATTGGAACAAATTGTTTTTATGAATTCATGAACTCCCTTTTCAGTTGTTTATTTCAACCTATTCACACTATGAGGGGTGTTTTTGACCAGGACTACTTTTTGAATGATCATCCAGTCAGGAAATTTTTTTTTGGTATTTCAGTCTTAAAGGCACAGTAATGAAACAGCCTGTTCAATTTGAAGGGATAAAGAGAGGGCAGAGAAAGGAAAGTGGAAAACTGTAAATATAAAAGTGAATGATGCCCATCCACACAAACATCATAAGTGGGCCTGAAGAACAACAGTAACGCAGATTGTGGGTCCATTAAGGCCAATAATGTTGCTGTATTTGGTGCACAATAAAGAACCTTAGTAGCATATATGACAGTAGCAAGGGTGCTGCTTCATGCTTATAGAACCATGCAGTTCTCAAGCAGTTTCAAAGAGGTCCAGTGGCCAATGAGTTTGTCAACACCTCAGCTAAACCACTTTGAACTGTACGGGAACGCTCCATAAGCACTGTGGCTGAACAGAATCAAATGGTGCATGCGGAGACACCGTAATTCTGTCAGAGCGGGGATTAACTCCCTGCGAGACGAAGCGCATGAGGTTTCAGAGAACACTGTAGAGACCCAACACTGCACCATTCACAACAGTACGCCAGACCACCTCATGTTCTTTTCAGTGCTGCAAAGCACAAATCCACCGTGCATCCCTGAGGGGGTGGAGGAGCTCATCGCTGCCATGTCAAGAAACAAGCCTTGGATTGTGAGCATGTAATTAAAGAAGTGGTGCCGTGACCCTGAAATACCACAGATGAGGATGTTGATGCTGTAAAACCGCAACTTTCCTTCTGCAACTTTATTGT
This sequence comes from Rhabdalestes septentrionalis, assembly GCA_037832545.1. Taxonomy (NCBI): domain Eukaryota; kingdom Metazoa; phylum Chordata; class Actinopteri; order Characiformes; family Alestidae; genus Rhabdalestes; species Rhabdalestes septentrionalis. The sequence goes on from JBBMFX010000128.1 coordinate 4,650,086, forward strand.
TTTGTTTTGCGAGGCATCAATCCATTCAATAACTTTTGCAAACAAAACTGGGGATACACCCAGTGCCTCGAATTAGGGGGGTATTTCGAGAAGTAGCCATGACAGGTCCTGTCAAAGAGCTTGTGTTTCAGCATCCCTCCACCTACTCGTGCCTTTAGGGAGTCAATTTTTCTCCAATGATTTCGGTTTGCGGCCACTAAAATAATGGTGCCTTTTGAAGGCAAGTCTGCCAAACTCTCTATTATGTAAAAAATAATGAAAATAATGAAAAAAAAAATTAAAAGCCAAGGAAACCACCCAGACATGGAGACACTTCGTGTGCTGGTGGGAAGAAAAGAATTTCACCCACTAATGCATACCGCCTACCAAACTAATCTACAGAAGATGAAAGGCAGACACTAATTTATTAGTGCACCACTAGAACGCTGACAGGGTGTTGGGTCCTGTTTAGATGTTGAAACCTGATAGTTTTGCTTAAACCACAGAACCCGATGAGGTTAATATGCTCGGCGCTGGCTATAAGATAAGCAATGCCTAATTAGTGCAAGTATGTGATACAACTACACTTACATGACGGCAATTACAAAGTCATTTGACTGCAGAATTTGACCGGCCACAGAGAAACTGCTTATCATTGCCTGTGCTGCTTTTGGTTTGGGGTTTTACAAGAAAAACCCCGCTGTGGAACGCAGTCTCTGTGTTGCTCTGAAAACATCTTGGCAGGCCAGCGCGCTGGCAAGTCTATATCGGTGTGTTTGTGCAACCCTCTCGTTTTTCCCCTCTTTACAACTTTTAATAAATTGTAACGTGCTTTAGTTGATATGTACAGGTTTTTTTGTCGAGTGGGATTGATGGAATTCGTTTATGTTTAATTCAGAGGGCATTCTGTAAGCTCTGCGTGGGCACAGAACGGTGAACTTGGATCTCCTTCTCGAAGTTCTGCTCCATGTTTATTTAACATTTAAAGGAAATTTGAAAATTAGCTTATTTTGAGCAACAAAAGTCAGTGACGGGAGGCAGCGGGCCACAGCAAACACAAACAGAGCCATAAGGCGCTGCCTTGTGGCCACTATCAACAGCCGCGCGGCACTTCGCCGTGGCGAGGCCTAATGATTGTTTGGGCCTGATTTCTAGTGTCATTACTATGAGCTTGCTTACCAGAACATGATATAACTCCAGCTATTTTTTGCCATGACTATACATTAGGCTTAATATTTTCCATTTAGAGACAAGCATGTAGGCCGAACCTCCGAAGCCTATAATTAGGCCCACGCACGCACAGCCTGCGTGGGCTAGACTAAATATCACATAAATACTCAACAGACTCTTTACAAGTTGTCATATTCGGAGCGCTCTGCCATTCCGGCGGGGCGACACCCGTGTTTTCTGTTTACTCATTCAGGCTCTCATGTGTGGAGAAGGGAACACGGGCACGCCCCCAAAACGGCACTGCCTGGCTCTGTGAGCTGAATAGGTCTATGCAGAGTCAAAGGATGATGCCAAAGCCGCAAGTGTAGTTGGCGCTCAGCGTGCACAGGTAGGGCCTGGGATTCAGTGAATCAAGCTGATGGCACGCTCTAGTTGTCTCTGGGTGTTGTCTGCAGCTCCACACTCATTCATTCATGTATTTCTCCCTGTCTTACGACCCATTCAGCTGCTTTTTCTGTCTGGTGCCTCTCACTGATGAGGCAGAACGCAGTAGCAGGCAGTAACTACAGATGGAACCAATTGGACACCAGGTCAGGATGTTGGATCAATATCAGCAGACAATGTTGTATCAGACATTATAGAGTTCCTGCAATAAATCTAGCCTGAAATTGCACAGTCAGCTGTGTATATCTTCTTGTGGGGTAGAAGAGTGTTTCTGTAGTTTGGGCTTGATTTTAAATTCTCATACTAAAGGAATATTTTATCCAACAAAAAAAAACAAGTACACAATTTGCACCACATATAGTCAATCAGACAGCAAGTCTATCTCCACATTTTACTTCTTCAGTTTAGCAATGTAGCAACAAAGTTAATTAAATACTGAAAGTCAGAAGTCACCCAAACTGTTCTAGTAAATAAATGCCCAAAACTTCTCTCAGTCCATTCGTACTGCATTAAGCTCTACGTTAAAATAAAGCAAACCAGTCGGTGTGGTTAAGAACTCATCATGGCTCACCATGACTGATGAAAATGCAAACATTCAGAGGCACCAGGATAGACGAGGGCTGATCTTAGATTCCTGTATTAATGATGGATATTGCTATAAGAAAAGTGAGTGTAGATCAGGAACCCAGTTGTCTAAAGTGGCGGCTTGCAGTGTCTGCATGCATGATGAAGTTTTGCGCACTTTTATAGCTCATGGTATGTCATGTATGTCCTAAACCATATGGAGCAGGATGTTGGGAGCAGCTCCTTTGCTGCCGATTTCACATGTCAATCCTGAGCTTGACATTGTATTCTAGACCCAGAGGGAACCAAAATGAGGAAAATAGACCCTAACAAACATTTTATCATATAAATAGAGCCCGGATGTCCCACTGGGGAAGCAGTTCTATACTATCAGTCTCAGATTTACATATATAAGGCTCAGTTCAATTTTGTGCCTTAAATGATGTATAAAGAAACCTTATATTAACTTTGCACCATTTCATAACAGAGGGAACTTATGCAACAGATTCATTACATTCCATAACTAAAGGTACTGAGCGTGTTCCCTAAAGAGTACCACCTGAGTGACAACTCTAAAAGGTAGAGATTTTCTGAGACTGAATTGGCTTCTTTTTTTTTTTGCTCATGTTGTTGGAATAGTTGTCAGATCTACTCTGACTCTAAATGGAAGAAACAATGAGAAGCAATTTTATTGCTTTATTGAAAAAACGATGGCATGTGGTTTTAGGGCTGGATCAGCCTGGCATGCTTTATGTCTGGGTGGACAAGTTTATGGCTGCGATTATGCACGCGCATTCAGGCCACGCCGCCCCCCCGCTCCCCCATACCCGCAATTAAGCTTTCTGTTAGTGCAGCCATTCCAAGCCTTTAGACACTGGCGAGGAGATACGAAAGAGAAATGATCATTTGGCGCCATATCAAGCAGCAGGGCCCCCCTTTCAAAGGGCATCATTTAACAGGTAACAGACCTGGCGTACTTTTCATTACAGAGGCACTCATTATTTTGTAATTCCTAAGGTCTGATAACTAGCTAATACACTCCAAATGGACGATAGATAGGCCTACAGGTCTCTTTTTTTTCCTCTCCTTCCTCGTGTGTATGCTGAATATTTGTTTGGCAGTTACCATAAAGTTCCTTTCATCACGTTCTTACGTACACAGCGAAGCAGGCGGTTAACTGCTGTGTTATTACTTGAGGGGAAAGTTGGAAAGACGCCCATTAGGCCCGCAGGTCATTAAAGCAGTGACAACAGAGACGGCTGTATCTCATTTATGCTGTGATCTAGCATGCACTTTCACAAAAGGCGCCAACGTGAGCCGCCGTATCACTCAGAACTTTCCGCAAGACGAGGCCTAGGCTAATGCAACACGGCCCCCGAGTTTGGAAAATCTCAGCAATGTAAACACTGTGTATATATAAATATACATACATATATATATTTATATATATATATTTCTTTTTTTCATGTATGTGGAGTGCACATTCCTTGCTAGTGAAGACATGTGTGGAGGATAAGCCACAAGGCCTATTATGAGATTCTGCAGAATTACCCTGCCCTCCTCCTTTACACAGGGCCTGACAAGAGGCTGATTGGAGCATCACACCTGCTTTTTGTGTCCAAATTACAGTGTTGAGACGTCTTTTTTTGTGCGGGCGCTCATTTCTCCCCCCTCCTCCTTATCTGTGGTAGGTCAAATGGATGGTTGATTGCAGCCTGAATACTGCGATGACTCGGATACCTGCTATGAGATATCTCGCCATGGTTTTGCACCGGGATGGTTTTGCAAACACACTTGATTTTAGAGAGGAAATAATTATATGATTTTATTTAATTTTTGCAGTACGGGTTACATGCATGGCTAAGCCTAACGTAAACATCCTTGCATTGTTTCAGTGGCTTTAGTGGTTTTAGTGAAGTTCTTCTATTATAAATAATGAGTGTTGTTTCGGCGCAGCATGTTACCCAACGAGCCACCAAAAAAATTCAAATCATCCATTTTCTACATTCTTCTTGTTTGTTAGGTCTGTTATTTTCACCCAGTTTAAAAATTTGTGCAGGTTTGATATGCCAAACAGAGTCCTTTTACCACATCCATTTACATTTTAGAATTAAACAGGCTGTTGTTTTTATGCTTTTGCATGTTGTGTGTATGTAATAACCTCTGTTCTGACTGGCTGAGGTCTAGAAAGGACATTCTTTTTAACTGCAGACGAAAAAAAAAAAGACGAAACAGAATAATACGAATAAGAAGAAGTGGATGATGATGATGATGATGATTTTAATTATATTGCAAAAAGTTTTAAATGGTTTTAGCAAAGTTATTCTATTTTGAATAATGAGAATGATTGTTGGAGAAGCATGTTACCCAACAAGCCACGGTAAATGTTTAAAACCTCCATTTTCTACATTCTTCTTGCCAGTTAGATCTGTGATTGTCCCCCCAGTTTTAGCATTTGAGGAGGTTTATTTGCCAGAAACAGTTATAATTTCTTTTATACTGTGTTTAGAATGAAAGGCAATTTACAGCTGATGTATGTCAAGACCTCCACTCTAATTGGCTGTCCTGTGTTGCACCTCATTCAAAAAAACTGACATTCTCTATCATTTCATTGCATCAGTGGAGGTTATGCATAATTATGTTTATGCATTGGTTTCACAAAGTTGAAAAATTTGAAACAAAATTGAAAGTTTTTTTCATCTACATAATCCTCTTTCATTTAAAGAGTAAGGAACGTTTGGGTTTTACATGATATAAGCCCTTTAATTCTAAAGGCCCACCCAAACAAATCCATTAATATCTTAAAGCAATGCTTTTCTCTAGAGCCAGCTCTTGGCAATATACCCTACATGTTCCGATATTTGCACTGTAATCATTTCAGTAGCTCAAGGTAATCGTTTTGCAAAGAAACTGCCCTGAGGAAAGACTGGTGAAGAACATGACCAGCACATGATAAGTCTCAGGGCTAGATTAAAGTTTTTCTTTTCAGCTGGAAACAATAGCTAATTATCAAAAATGAAATAAAATCTGAACCAAGAGACTCACGCTGTTAGTGATGTGTACTTTTTTTACCTCTGGTATTCTCTGAGTACGAACCCCGTGACTTTGAGGACGAGCAGTAAGAGACGTTATTGTGACGCTGATTTCAAGATAAAAGAGATTGCGTGTTCACCTGAACTGAGGTTATAAGCAGAGAAAAGACTCTGCATCTCGTACATTAATACTATTGAATTTGTTTTCGAGCCCTGATTAGGACCCTTGGTCCTTAACTGAATGTCAGCTTAAACTCAGGTCCAGCCCAGGTGACGCTTTTTGGCAGCGCCACAATCTGGCATAACACAGGGTCTTAGTGTGATTATGTCATTACTTTCTGATCGCCTGGGACAAGATGAAAAGAATGTAAGCAAGAGGAGGGGGGTGGCTAATCCTCCTGAAGGTGTCCTCTTTCAAGACCCTTTCTGTGAGGCTTTGTGAGGGGCTTATGCGGCCTGCTGCCCCTTTTTTTTTTCTTTCTTTCTTTTTGGGTGGGGGGGGGGGGGGG
>JBBMFX010000128.1:4698810-4713689 GCA_037832545.1 Rhabdalestes septentrionalis
TTGGATTCTGTCTTAACAAAAGATTGTTTTTTATTGGTTTATTCATGATATCTTTGCACAATGTAAAGGTTCGGTTGGTGTGCAACAGTGAGGATATGTTTACATGAGGGTATAATGTATACACACATTATATTGTCTTCCATTGCACTGATGTGTCATAACTTTTCCGTATTTAACATACTGTCACAGCATAACCTCCAATCTCTTTACTGGAAAAGGAAAAGATGATTTAAAACATGTGACTTAGGACTTAAGGATGTGTTAGATTTTCCTCATTATTTATGCACAATAATATGTTTGTACCCCATGAGTATCTGTAACAAACAGTCTGCCTCATGAATGCCAAAATCATCCCTATGACTTACTTATGTTGGACTTTTGATCTTGCCATTGAATGTAACAAATACAATTATATTGTCTCTTTTGCATTCTTTAGCTGTGTGTAAGAAACTTGAATAAATTGCTTTGTTGAAGGACCAAATACAGAGTACATGGCTCTTAATGAGGAGTGTGTTGAATTCCTGAGTGGTTGGATCAGGATGCAGTGAACACTACTTCATGCCATTTGCCTATTTGTCAGTGTGTGGTATTGTCACACCTAAAGTGCATTAACAACTGCTTAAGAATGGCCAATGAAATGTTTCTATGTTGTATCTTTAGGTACCTTTAAATCTGTTAGTTGCTGAATAGAGACATAAACACTGCTTCCTGACTAACACCGAATTTGAGGAACTGAGCTTCAGTTCCCTCTGCAGCATTCTGATCATTTGACTCATTTTAATAAGACAACTCTTCTGCAAATGCACAGAAAATATAAACATCATCTGACAAGCATGCACTAGTTTTATGTGCAATGTTTACTTGTTAGATGTAAAATACGGGGGGGAAAGTAAACATAAAATTGGATTGTGCAAGAGTTACCGCACATGTTATGCTTTATATCTTAAACCCCAATATGCAAAACTCAGCAGATGCATAAATATTGTACATTTAAAGCAGAAATGTGTCGCATTTGAGAGAAAAAATGTACATATTTGACAGGAGATAATCAAAACATGCAGACTGGAGTACCATAACCCCCGAATACAGCTGTGTGTAAGTCAACTGGAATGCCTATTGTGCATCTAATGCTGACAGATGTTCAGTTGTGTACACACAGCTGGCGCAGTCCGCATAGAAAAGCATTGCCAATAGATTGGAACTCTCCTAAGCAGCTTCACAAATCTAAAGTCCCCATGTGCAATACTAAGTGTAGGCTAAATATAAAGTGCTAACATTCAGTAGCTTCCTCTGGAACAAAGGAGCCACCACAAACTATAAAAAGATTTTTATTTAGTTGCATGAGTGACGGAAATGACTTAGAAAGATGATTATGAAACAAACAAAAAAAAACATTTATGGCTTTTGCAGAGATGAGTGAAAAACATTTGATAGCACCTTGATATAAAAAAAAAAGTTTACAGATATATTAACAGCTTCGTCATAAATCCTTTTGTAAACATAGCAAACTAACATAAAATATTCCTGATAACAAAATAAATGTAACGTCTACAGGCAACTTAGAACTCTAACACAAGCAAACACATCTGTGGCGGGAGGAGAATGCAGGGTGGCATGCTTGCATGTGATGTTAAAGACATCTTAGAGGTTAACAGTCATGTTCACAAAAAACAGCTTTTTTTTGTTTTAAACAAACAAGGGCCTGGTATTAAAAAAAAGGCGGAGGGGGGAGGGAATAATATGTGAACAGTTTAGTGTGGGTTTGAGTCAATAAAGCAATCATTTGTTAATCAAAAACTAAACAAATGCTGTAAAGTTAAACGTCTCGTTCGAGATTCCTTCACGATGTGGTGTGGTCATGTTTTATAATTTTTAGGCACTAATTAAATTCCAGGCAGTCCTGGTTCTTCCAATTTTCAGCTCCATCTTGGAGAGGCAGTTACATTGTAGTGCCTGTAGGTGCCAGAAAATAACTGCTGCACCGTTTAAGACAGAATGGAAAGTGTTGAAAGGAGCCTCACAGAAGTGACTTTGATTTTACGGCAATGTGCTAAGTGGGTCACTGCGATGTTTACCAAACATCTCAGGAACGTCCTTACTGGACGGCCCCGAATCATGTCCTGCCCTCACAGGACTGTGTGTTGGAAAACACGGGGACTGTGTTAATCGTGTTGCTTTAAAAGTGGAGAGGAACAAGCACGTGCAACGTAGAATGAGGTCATCTTGCTGAGTCAGCCAGCAAGGAGAAAACTCACTAGAACAGAACAGAACATTAACTGCGTGGAAAAGGGAATTTCACAAAGCTGGGTCTCACAGTTGGCTGGATAACTTAAGTCAGAGGGTCCAAAAAAAAGTCCTGACAGTAACGAGCTTCGTTCTTCAGAGGAAACTCACCGCGTGAAATGTCCTCCAAGACGCGTCTGAAAAGGAACTTAACGGAGACATACGCACACATACGTAGACAGCCAGGCACAGTAAATAGATTGACAAGGAACAAAGATAGTAACCATTGAGGTGTGGTCTTGTCTCACCACACAGTTGCAAAGAAAAAGAAATAAATAAATAGTAAAAATTCACCGTAAAACACTGTAGCTCTATCTCGCACGGATAGTACTTTTTATTATTGCTACAAGTTGTTGCCACGTAACGTTTAATGGAATCAATGGGAGTCAACGCAAACTGTACACAAATGCATGTCTCGCTTTGTTTTTTTGTTTGTTTTTTTTACTTTTACATAAAATATGCATATTAAATTACGAAAAAAGAAAACCACAAACACTTCACTTTGCATGTACTTTACACAACTATGTTATCGAAAGATGTGTACGTGTATGGACAACAGGAGAACATTCGGTGGAAAATGAACGGAAGACTTGGAGCGGTTTTCCAACGTTGATGGAGGAACGGCGTGTCTACTTTGCTACTACTCAAAACAGAGAACGAATGTGTGTAGAAATTCGGTGGGTCGACAGCGCCCACCACAAAACATTGTCCACTCACTGTGTTCTGTCCGAAGGGAATTCTCGGATCGAAAGGTGAATTTTGTATGCAGGAAAATGTATTTCGTGGGAATATTCTGGTGCCAAAAAGGGAGTGTCCAGTGAGTGTTTGCATAAAAAAGACTACTGTCCATCATCACTAGCATCAGGGAGTAGAAAAGTTTGGTACCTGATGGTCAGCCCCCTGTCCTCCACTACCACCATTAGGGCTCAGCCTTGACTGCCGCAGGAGGACAGGCTGTCGTAGAGGGAGTCGCTGAGGGACTCGGGGGTTTCTAGAACCTGGGGGTGGTTGGGCGAGAGAGCATCATCTGGCCTCTCCCTCACCAGTTCTAGCCCAGGATCTCTCACTGCATCGGGGTTGATGGGGCCGCGAGGCTTGCCTCGGCGTGCTTGAGCCACTTGGGGGAGGTTTCTGGGGTCACCGCTGCGACCGACTGCGGCTTCACTAGTCTTGGTGCGCTGTCAAGAAAGCATAAATTACACTGAATGTTTTTAAATAATATATAATCAAGTAGGCACAAAAGGAATTGTCTCTAACGGAAATCTTTAGCATAACTAAAACATGCAGAAAGTGTTACGGAAAAAATAACAAGTGGGTTGCATAGCTAAAAACATGCATCCTGAATTGTGACCATTTTAATGTGAATGACATTCAGGACCAGACGCTTTCACAAAAACAATGTCACAATGTATTGTTTCTGATATCAGATCAGTTGACAAAGACAGAAAAAGAACCATGACATGCACAGAATGATGTCAAGTGGAGCTCTTAGGTTTCCCTTACTTTTTAGGTACACCAGCCTTATAGCTTCAGGGTGCAACCTCAGACACCAAACAAGACTTGGCTGACTAATTGAGGTTCAGGACTATTTTTGTGCATTGTTGGTTTAAACTGGATTTTCGTGTTGACTCACTGCCCTATACAGTTGCAGTGACCTGATCCAGCTCACTAAGCTTTAGGGTAGAGAATTCCTAGGAATGGAGCCGAAAACACTGATCTATTTGATACCTTAAAAGGCAATCCATACACGGTTTATAAGGATTCTATTCAATTTAAGTTTACACATGATATAATATTGGCTTGGCCTTCTTAACCTGGTCCTGGCCCAGGTGTGAGAAGAGAGACTCACCCTCCTGAATGAGCTCTTCTGGGTTACTGGTTCTAAGCCCTCACCTACTCCGAGATAAACATCGGATGACTCCGTCGATCCTTTAAGGTTGGGGAAAGTCCAGTTTTTTGTAGGGCCAGATCTCATCGGTGCTCCACAGACATCAGTGCCTTAAAGCAAAAAATGAACAAAAAAGGGGGAATTCCAGAAGTGTTGACCAGGGACGAGATGTCCAAAACAATTAATATCTCTAAACCGCACACAAAAAGAAAGCTACTACATGAATTACATGTGGTTCTATGCTGCGGTCTCCTGTGCAATATTATGTTTATGGCGCAATATTATTCATTCTAGAAGATTTATATTTCTTTTCCACTTTACTGTTCCACAGCTGCAATGCCTACTTACTGTACTGTCTCAGATTTACAGTCCCACTTCTGCCACAATGCTGTACTGTCTATTTATTGTATTGTTTCTGTCATGCCCTGCAGTTTGTTTATTGATCCTGTCACCTGTGCAATACAAATATACAATACAGGCCCCTTACAGGGGGTGCGAACACACTGCAGCCCTGCATTTGACCCATTCACCAAGTGAAGCAGGGGGCTGCCACATATGCGGGGTGCCTGGGGGATCAGTGTGTGGGGATGGTGCCTTGCTCTATGGTATTTCAGTGTTGACACTAGTAGTCCTGGGATTCAAAGCCACAACCTTCTGATTGCAGGGGCAACTCCCTAACCACTAGGTCACCACCTGCCCATAAATACAGATGCTTGTATTTATGCTGACCAAATGACCTTGAAATGAATGTGCTGCCAAGTGCCCAAGACATATTTCATAGTTTTGTCATGTTAACTTTTTTCTATCTTTAAGATGTATTCATGGCAGATGTGGGATTTTCTATTAAAATCAGTATTAAGAAAATAATATTAAATGGATAGCAAATAACAATAATGGTTGAATTTAAGTTGATATCATGATCCATGGGTCCTATCCCCCAAGGTTTTTGTTGTTCTCTCTACTACACACCATTTCACATAAAGATCAGGCTAGCACTATAGCATCAGTGTCATTAATTAGCTGTTAACTGAAACGCGGGGCACTGGCGGCTCATCACATCCTCTCCAAATTCAACAAGCTAAAAAAAAAAAAAAACACACACACAGAAAAACACAAACATATGTTTGAAGCTGTACCTTCATGACTCATATCGGCAGCCTGATTGGACGCAATTTTGCTATCCACCTCTTGACCCATGATGTAGTCTTCTTCCAAAGATGATAGCTCTCTCTCCAGAGTCCAAGCCTTGTGGGGAATTTTTATCCCTGAGCCATGTCTTCCCTGGGCAAAGGACGGATCATGCTCCCCTTGAGCCTTCCCTTTGGGGATGCTTTTACATCCAGCGTTGGCACTGTAGTCAGGCAGAGGAAATGTGCCAATTCCACTGTCCAGGGTGTGTGTGGAGATTCCTGAGCCTATGAAAAGCAGTTTGTTATTGAGCCAGCTAACACTTAATGTGTGGAACATAAGAGGAATGATCAGTGGGCTGATACTAGCTACAAAAGTATCTAATCCTCTAATGGGAATTGCTACAAGTCTATAACAGCATTTGCATGGGCTATACTAATAAGAATTTCAATGCAAGATCAGCAGTCACGGATGAAAGGGTGTGATTCACCATAAGAAGTTGCACAAAGAATAAAGGTGAGGCCACTAAATGTGTTTTCAGCTGAAATGTTTACACAATAAAGATTAGCCGATCGAGTCTGGGCATGTTTTTAAGGTGATGAGCTAACCCAGTCACCTGACCCATCATCTTGGTCTATGGACTCTAATCTGTAAGGGTGTGATCCTATTTGTGGGCATTAGTCACAAGTCCTACCTGCAAAGCGCTCGTGGTGAATTGAGTCTGCCAGGTTCTCATCCGATACACCATCCACTTTACACATCAAAGCAGAAACCTGAGACAAATCACAAAATTCACCATTCTGTTTAAAATTCACATTCAGAATGGAATTGGACAGGTCCACATTTTGACTATTGGTGACAGACTTTACCTTTTCCATGTCGTCACTGCTCCTGGTCTGACTAACAACAGCCATGCTATGATGGCTGAATACAGGTCTGGACTTACAGTCGAACGAGAGGCGCCGATGTGCCACACTGACACCTCCAGCATCCTTTCCATCCACCCTTTGGAGAGGACGGAAAATATTATTCAGCGCGTTAGGAATGATTTTTCATCTAAACTGTAACTCAGCAGGTATGTGCGAATATTTGAGTGAGTGGGAGAGCTGTAGAGAGAATGTGTGTGCAAGTGCGTAATTGTGCGTACCGGTTGAGCAGCTGCTGCATGAAGTTATCTGATGGCACTCCCCTGTACATCACAGACAGCTGTCCTTGGGCCTGGTCCATCACCACCTCACAGGAATGCCCCTTTCCTTGTCGGTCCAAAGCAACACCATTCACATATGCCCGTTCTTCTTCCAGGGCTTTGTGCAATCCCTCTGCTTTCTCCATTAGCATGGATATGTTTAGGCTCTCACTCTCTGGCTTTTTAGCAGATGCTTTAGAGTCCTTACCCACGGAGGAGATATTCAACTTCCACTCTCTCTTATCGTCTTTGCCTTTCGACGGCTCGGGCTTCCTGCTAAGAGCCGGCAGCTTGCTTTTCCGCAGGCCAAACCAATTGGCAATACCATTAGAAGCCTTCTGTTTGACCTCAGTTACTTGACCTTTGTCCTGTTCTTGAAGCTTCAGCATATTTTCCTCGATGCCTTTCATGACCTTCTGCTCAATTGAGGACTGAGGGCTTGGTGCAGAGTGTCTCTTTTCCTCTGATGACTCTACTGGTCTTGGTGGGGGCGGCGGAAGGCTCTCCCCAAAAGAATTTTTCTTCTTAGTGGCTCGGAGTTGACTCCTGTCCTCAGATTTGGATAAGTATCTTGGAATCTCTTGAGTAGGCTTGCCTTCTCGGCTTGAAGACGGCGGTACAGTTTTAGTTGGGGATTTCAGAGGAATCCTGTTGGGGCTGCTGCTATGCGTGCTGGAAATATTTTTTCCACCATAAGAAAGACTATGCGGTGATGCAATTTTAGCATAGCTTCGCAAAGCTTGTGCAGTCTCCAGGTTGGTAGACGGCGGAGGCATTTTAGACTTCGGGCTTTCCGGCTTCGCAAGGGACATTCTGGAGGACTCACTTTCCAGTTTAGAGATTACTGCGCTTGCAGGGAGAGGTCGGATTCCTTGGTCAGGAAGCTGATATTGACCTTGTTGTCTCACAGTGGGACTATCCATATGGCCTGAGACAAATGACTTATCATCAACAGAATCTGTATTTTTCGACAGTCTATGCTCTCCAGTTTTACAATCAGAGTTCCTGTCAGCAGTTTTACATTTGTCAGTGGTTCTTGGAAGCACACTTACATTGGATTGCACTTCTCTTTTCTCAGTGGGCTGAGGACATGCTGCTGGTTCCTCAGAGTTCCTAAGCTTGCCAAGTGCAGCCAGTCTCTCCTTAAAGGAATGGCTGGATTCACCTGAGTGTCTGCCCACACCCGTCTTCTTGGGAATGGGTGGTGGATCGTTTCTTTTGACCGGTGATCCTGCAGTTTGTGTGTGCTCTTTTGCCAGCTCATTTTTCTCCTGGCTTTTGGACCTCAAGCTGATGCCACTCAGCTGCGACTTCTGAGAGGTTGACTGACTGGGCAAGCTGCGGTGGTTGTTGTGCTTATGCCATACAGGGTTGTCGGGGTTCTCTTCTTGGTCTGAGGTATCAGAGTCAAGGGAAGTGTCCTTCTGTGGCTTAAGACTTGTTGGCCTCTCTGGAGCAAAGGTTCCTTGCTTTCCTTTGGCTCTTTCAGCATTGGAGCTTGCGAAACGAAGAGCCGTGCTCACCTCTCCAAGGACCTGGGATATGTCTGTACCACTTGTGTGAGAAAGTTCAGAGACATTTTCATAGTGTGGTATTTTCTGAGTGTCCTTTTGAGGGGGAACAGTTTGTGTGGGTTTGGCACCTCTGCTACTTTTAGGTATGCCACAGTTGAGGTCCTTTAGCACCACTGGTGGGGGATCGTCGGGCTGGGGTGGGGAGGTTGGTGCAGAATGTGTGGCAGGGTAAGACTCTGATTTGGGGCACGGTGGCTGTTTCTGTCTTTCTGTTGTAGTTGCTTTACGAGTAGCAACGGGTGATTGGTGCACCTCGTAGTTGTTGCTCCGGCAAGGGATTTTTGAACTTCGTGTCAGCTGGGGACTGAGTCGTGGGGGGTTGGCTGCTGGAGCCCGCTCCCCAAGGGTAGGAATCTTCAGGAACTTGAGCAGTTTCGAGGGTGAGGCCTTAACCTCTCTCAGGCATGACACTTGGTTCGGACTCACTAGTTTGGATCTTTCAGCCTGAAGCTCTTGTGAAGTGCTATCTTTCACAGGTACACAAATATCATCCAGCACCCTTGAGGCTGTATGGTTCTCATTGGGAGAAAACAGAAGTCCTTTGTGGACAGTTTCGCTACTTTCCAATTCACGGTACGTTTCTTGCAAGTTGTCCTTCAGGCTAAGAGCGGGCAACTTGGATGTTGTGGGGAGGACTGTGTGTAGATCAGTGTCTTCTTCCTCCAAAGCCTCTTCACTTCCTGTGACTCTCTCAAGTCTTGGTGATGTTACAGTGTTTAAGTGCTTGTAGTCCTGATCTAGCAGACTCGCATTGTTTGTACTCTCGTCACTAGTCTGTTCAACACAGACGCCACTACTGGAAATTTGTAATAATTGGGAGTCCACCAGAACATCTGACATTCTAGTTTGGTCTCTTGTTTCTCTCTCTGTCAGTGCAATGGAACTGGCTGGTGCATGGTCTGGAACTCTGCTAAGGTCCCTTTCCGCAACTGCCAAGTTCAGGTAGGAGTCCGGAGCTTCTGTTGTTGCAAGATCACTGGAAAGTTCAAGACCTTGTTCCACTGGTGGAACAGACGCATCAGCAGACTTCCTGTTTGCTACGAGTTCACTAGTACCTGTGGCGGGCTTCACAAAGCTCTGTAAGTCTGGGCTCTTGTGGAAATCAGGGGGAGCCAGGTTGAGGTTGTCTATGGTAATGGCATTTGAAGTGCAGCAACTGTGGCTACTGTTGGCCAGACTGATTGAGTCCTTATTGGACAGCATCAGGCATGTGTTACAGCTTCCACATATTACACTATTGTGCTCTCCTCCATTCAAATGCTGATGCGTGCAAACATCTGAACAGGAATGCGGACAATGCGTTTTCGCCACATTGCACCTGGGCGAGTTGTCTCTGCAGGTCAGTACGCTGTCCTTGGAGACCAGAGCTTGGCTGTATTCACAGAGGGAAGAGATTCCAGAGGAGCGGTGGTAGCGCAGAGGGTCCGTCTCCTCAAGCTTGCGGAGGACCTCCAGAATGTGTGCTTTCTTTTTCAAAAATGGAGATAAGGCCTCCATGGAGGTGGCAGAGCTTTGGGTATCGGGAAAACAATTTTGTGCACACTCCCCATTTCCCTACAGAGTAAAACAAATATTATGAGAACATAGCTATGAATAAAATACTATACAGCTATAGATACTTGTACTACATAACAAATAGGTCAGTAGATGGAACATAGCTTAGTAGATTGAAGGTTTGTTTCTCATACTAAACAGCTAAAATATTGTACACATTCTTTGCGCATTGTGATTACCTTGGCTTGTGCATTCCTCTGAGTTTCAATAAGCTTGTTTGCATCACTGTGCTGTATCTCAGTAATATGCTCCAAACAGGACCCAGTCTGAAATCAAAAGTAAAAAGAAAGTTAGTTTTTATTGACATTAATCTTGATTTAGTACTCAGTAATTCAGCAGCACATTCGCTGTCTGTAACATACATATCTGATTTGCTATCTTTTCTGCATTCCCTCGCAAAGAAAAAAAACTCTCCCACCACCCAAGTAAACAGGAAAGAGCAAATTCCCCTCAATTTGTAGTGCAAAATATACTCAACCAACAAGACGCCTTTTACAAATACAGTATCAACAAATCACTATAATGTCCAGAATGACACTGTTTCCATCACACATCGTTTTCAACATTTGATCTAACCTACCTGCTGATGTACACAGGACTGATTGTGCAGTTTCTCTTGGAGGAGTTCACATAGCGTTCGGTTTTGCCTCTCCAAATCAAAAACACGCATTTTCAGCTTGATGCACTCCTCTCGAAGGTCCTAGAAAGAAGTACACCCACCACATGGTTACTCTCAATAGGTGAAAGCAAGCAGTTTTATCACAAGAGAGCACTCAACTTGGATATGGACAACTAAAGCTGGAACAATACAAGATGGACTTTACCTTCTGATTCAGTAGGGCCTGGACGACATGGTTGGCAACCTATCAGCATAAAAAAATAAAAGCACAATCCACAGACAGATGATTTGTATGTCCACAGACAGCTGAGAATTTATTTTGTAATTCTATGTCAAAATTAAAAGATACCAGGAACATTGTGGGGAAAAATATAAAGAAATTCCATGTTACCCTCTGTCTGTCAGAACTCACCTCATCTAAGCACCTCTCGTATGCTTCTCTCTGGCTCTCATTGGCTAAGGAAAGGGCCGAGTTCTCCGCCTGGCCCAAAACAGAAGACGCCCGTTATTCACCACGCTGACACCCAGCAGATATGAGCGTGTATAGTTTTTCACCCGGGGCACTGAGGTAATGTAGTGGAGAAGTGTGACTCACTTGTAGCTCTCGGACACGCTCCAGAAGTTCACTGCTGCTCTCCTCCTCCAGATAGGATTCCAGGTCTCCCTCTTCGGACTCCAGGTCCTCCTCGAGCACTCTGGGCTGGGCCTCCTCCGCCATCATCTTCACCTGCAGAGAGGAATGCAGGAGAGGTCATGCTGAGTGTAGTAACAGCTGTCAGCGAGGTAATCTCATTGTCGAGAGCAATAAAAGAGGAGCGGCATACGAAAATGATTTGGCTTCAAAACTTGGCAGCCTCGTTTGGAAGCTAAATCAAAGGAGCATGAGGCCTTTTGTTAAAAGCATGTGAGTGTAAAAACCATCACTGTTGAATCCTTTTATCACGTTCCAAACATCCTCCAACTTCCCCTGCTCATGAAATGGACAGGAAAGGGAGAGTGGACCGGTCCAATCCTGGTGCGAAAATGTTGTGCCTGATGGGGTCTCTGGGACAGTTTGGAGCGCAGTGCAGTGGTGGGACAGGACTAATAGCCAAGGCTTTGGCTACAGCCCCATATTAATAGAGAGGATTAGACAGAACTAAGCATTCTAATCACACCAGTGGATCGTGGCCATGTCACAGCCCTATGACTCCAGCTTAACCTGCATTAGTGACCAAGGCACAGGAGCCCGTTTCACATGGCCTATATAAGCCCCTACAACCGGAGGCCCACTTGACAGCGGTATTTGTTACAACATGTTCGCATTTCTTCAGGCCTCTTGTTTTCTGGCAAAGTGGAAACAGGTCACTACCTAGAAGAACTACTGGGCAACGCTTTGGCTATGCTGGCATTTGCAACAAAGAATCAGATTCATCCAGACTCCTCTTGACCTTCTCGTGCCCCTATATAACTGAGCACACCCATTCCTGTTTTTGCATTACCGTAACCTTGACCTTCACTGTGCGCCTGGGATAATACCAGCACACAGGCTATCCTGTTGCAGAACCCAATCTGAAAATCAATTCACATGTTCATGGCACTCATTCATAATTGATGCCTTTAATGTTGTGCATGCTACATTATGTCTCAGCAGAGCTGCCTGGGCTGTGTTGCCAGTGAACTGTTTTTTAAATGGATACTCCTCTTATGAAAACAGAGGAATACAAAGCCAGCTGGGGTCACAGAGCTTTGACGGAGTGCAGTGGGTCAGAGAACACTGTCCCACTTTTACAGCGGACAACAGAGCAGGACTGTCTGCAGCGCCCCAGCGCCAGTAAGCTCCACTCGCTGTTTCAGACCTCGGTTTTCAGAGAGTGAAAGTAGATACTGTAAAATCACAAAGAGGTTTGCTTTACATTACAGTGGATACAACTAATCATTTTTGGATATTTAAAAGAATATACAGAAGTACCTAATTAACAATTTTCTCTGACTGGTTTCCGTTACACAGATACCGATAACTCTGATACTGATATCAACACTAAATCCTTCTGCTTTTCGGATGATAATCTCGAAATTGTCCTACTAAGCTTTAAACCCTTTATACCCTTATACCCTGGGCTGTTTCAAATGAAAGATGACAATCTTGAGACAATTGTGTTGACTTATTTGTTGGTTTTGCCTAAGCGGCGGTCCTCATTGTATTGTGAGAGAGGTTCGAAGACGTCCGCCACCATGCTGACCAAGACAGTCCATCTTCTTTGGCTTTTTCTCCACAAAAGCTTGATTTTCAGAGTACAATTCGTCTTGTTCTGTTAATGCAGCACCAGCGCAGGCTGATGATGTTCATCTATATTAACTTAATCAGCCCATAGTTTCTAAATCAATAAGCGTCACCATCATACATCTACACACCTTCACACACACCATTACACATCGATACACCTTCACACACCCCATTATACTCCTACACACCTTCACACACACACACACACACACCCCATCATACTTCTACACATCTTCACACACACACCATCATACACACTTTCACACATCGATACACCTTCACACACCTCATCATACTCCTACACACCTTCACACACACACACCATCATACACACCTTCACACACACCATCATACTCCTACACACCTTCACACACACCATCATACACACCTTCACACATCGACACACCTTCACACACCCCATCATACTCCTACACACCTTCACACACACACACACACCATCACACATCTACACCCCTTCACACACCTCATCATACTCCTACACACATTCACACACACCATTAAACATCAACACACCTTCACACTCCATCATGCACACCTACACACCTTCACACACACAATTATACACACCTTCACACACACCATCACACATCTACACCCCTTCACACACCCCATCATACTCCTACACACCTTCACACACACACCATCATACACACCTTCACACACACTATTGTACATCTACACCATAGTACACACCTTCACACAGTTATCAGTTAATAAACATTTAACAACACAACATAATGTGTGTGTACTGTATGTGTGTGTGCCATTTCTGGTGCTCATTTCTGATATCTGATCCAGCATCATCTTTCAATATTGCCCCACAAACAATACCTGGCACTGGATCTGTGCCATCTCGATCTACAACTCAAATTACTTCTAAAAATAAAGGGTCAGTGGGAGAAATTCATAGGTATCATGCACCACCAGGCAAAAACCACTCTCAACTACTGATACAACTGGGTTTATCAAACCAACTGGAACTACATCGTGCCAGCAGTCATCCATTTAAAAAGCTGTGCAAACATTACACATGTCCACAAACTATATATAGCAGCAAGCTGAAAAAACAGCCAGACCTGAGAGCTGTGAGGGTTTTTCTGTACTGGCAGCACTAAAAGGTTGTGGCTGTTTTGTATCTGTTCTTGACCTAGGGCCAAAAATGCCTTTCTTATATAGAACTGGAAAGCCATTGAGACACACCAGGTAATGAACCCAGAAAAACAGCTTATTGGCTATAAGACTCTAAGGCCTAAGGCAAACAATGCATAATCTGCTTCTCACAGACTAAATGGCAAGTTTATATGACCACCATTGTGCCACGGACATTGCTGGGGGAGGTAAATCTACC
The DNA here is from genome assembly GCA_037832545.1 of Rhabdalestes septentrionalis. Lineage (NCBI taxonomy): Eukaryota > Metazoa > Chordata > Actinopteri > Characiformes > Alestidae > Rhabdalestes > Rhabdalestes septentrionalis. The sequence goes on from JBBMFX010000128.1 coordinate 4,712,678, forward strand.
AGCATTCCAGGTCGTTTTTCTTGTTTCGTTCAGACAAAAGCAACTTAAAAAAAACAAAAACAACAAAAAACCAACTCCTCGTCAATGCTGTAACTCACTGCCCCAACACATACATAAACCTGTGTGCCTGTGGAACATGTGTGAGGATAGTGATTTTCCAAAACGGAAGTAAAACCCCCTGATACCAACAAATCTGGACACAAAAGACCCTGACCCTGGATACATTACTCATACAGGACCATGAATTTTAGAGTAAATTCGTTATGACAGCTTTAAACACAAAAGAAGAGACTGTTACCACAACATCTACACATTTGGTAATCAGAGCTGGACAAATTCAATTCCGTTTCTTTATGCCGTACTCATGCACTGTGTCTGTAACCCTTAAGACTACCGTCTATAAGAGTCTACCTCATTGTGTCAAATCTTATAATAATGTTGTATCTTTTTATCATAAAACCTGGAGAAAATGAACCTTCTAACAAGGTTTAAATGAGATGTACACATAAACACAAATATATATATATTAGAGGTGGGCCGTTATCGGCGTTAACTGCTGTGTTAACGTGAGACTCTTATCGGGCGATGAAAAAAATATCACCGTTAATCTATTCACACCGTTATGTTGGGACCTGGGTCTATATTACGCAAGCTATGATTATTTTCATCTTGATATTTTAGGATGTATACCAAGCGGAATGGCACTATAGGGGGCGAGAACGAGTTTTCAAACCTGTGTGTATGCCTACTGTGAAATTACCACATCACACCTGACGTGCTAATGGGATGCAGCTATGTATCGGCCGCGTTTGCTTTGGGGAAAAGTTTTTTAAAGAAGCTTCCCAATGGAAACCTGGACTAGATGAAAATTGCCTTGTGCGATGTGGAGTTAGTTTACTGTAGGAGTTCTTCCAGTCTCAAGTACCACCTACACGCAAAGCATCCCTTAGCTAATGCGGAAGATGTAGTGCAGGGGAAGAGTTATCGTCAAACTAATAAGTTTGTGTGCAAC
>JBBMFX010000128.1:4713789-4724376 GCA_037832545.1 Rhabdalestes septentrionalis
AGCTTGTTCTCCAAGCGGCCACAGGTAACCCATTTTACAAACTACCTGCGAGGCGAACGATTATGAGGTGAATACATTACCAGAAAGCCGCAAAAGATGACAAGATGGTAGTAGTGAGGTGTGTAGCACTGACTGGGGACCATTGGACATGTTTAACTGAATAAACAGTTAGTAAACACAAGTACATCTTATTAAATATTTATTTTCATCACCAATTATCATAGCTTTCTCAAGCAGTTTGTGATGCATTTTAATAAACAGGAGATGAGCCCCTGGACTAATACGCCACTTGGCTTGAAAAACCCATTCCCAAAAACTTACTTTTAGCCATTATTTGAGTAGCACACACATTCTGAATGCCTTCGGGAGAATTCAAATTAGCCATTTTAATCTACATTAATCTACATTAATTCCAAGATTACAGTGAGATTAATCTAGATTTTAAAAATTAATCTATGGCCACCTCTAATTTATATATATATATACACACACACACACCCTGGTAAACCAAGATAAATAACATTTGTAAAAGATATTCAAAGATTCAGACAAAGACATTCAAATACAGGTTCTAGAGCAAGACACAGAAATAGCATTACTAATTGTTCTACACAAATTTAGCGAAAAATAATGAAATAACTTGCTATGTTACACACCTACCAAAGTTATCGAGCCCAGATGGATCTTACAAAACTGAAAAAAAAAAAAACTTTCTTCCTGTTCTGCCTTCAATATGACCATTATTTCTGTTACAACAAATGCTGAAAAAACCATTTTCATTGAAGTTCGACCTACACAAAACAAACAAGCATAGTGTGTGGTTCAATTTAAAATGATTGAAGAGTAAACAAACTTTTTTGAAATTTTGAAATATCGGCATTCGTTCTGGTCATTTTTATGCTTCTAATATCACTTTAATTCTACAAAGACTAAAATCAGGATTTAAGCTACGTGTGGCAGGTCGTCCCGGATGCCTCCGTTCCCTCTTTTACTCTGCGTCCCTGGTGGGTGTCCCTGGCTTTAGACTGCACAAGAAGTCAAGACTTCCCCTCAGGAGATTATTGGAGACGCTGCGTGCAAGGCTGCCAGTAGTCTTGCTCATCTTGCCTTTTCATCTCTGAATCACTGGCGGGCAATGAAAAATTAATGGATGAGTAAGTCAAATCCACCGAGGCAGCAGCTAAGAAGTCTAATTTGAAGTTGTTGGGATAATCGTGGCAGTGGAGAGCAGATTGCACGAACAGCGATTTGTGCAGTCATTTTCAATCAGGAATTTCCCTGGACTGTGAGGTGTTTCCCAAGATAATGGTTAAAATGTTCCAAAAAAGCATGAGCAATAACTCGCCCTCCACACAGAGGAGATCTGTTGACACGGAGCTGTTTGATGAAGTACTTGTATGCCTTGCCTGGTTTTCTAAACCTACCATGAGACTACAAGCTGACATCACTTTTTCAGTTCCAGAGATCCTTATTAACCATCACAGTAATATAAAAGCCCATTGATTCTGATGCTGGAAAGGTCTGGGCACTGAGAATATTGGCCCAAATCAACTAAAAAACAGCATTTATAAGACAAAATAGGATTAAAACGGCCCGTATCAAGGTCCGAAGATCTAGAGAATAAAAAAATGTTTGTTCTCTTTGCTCTGCTCATACATGTCCCAACATTTTGTAGCAGATAAACAGGGAAAATGTCAGCAGCATGGACACTTCATGTTTTCTACAAGGGACTTCATGCGATTTGTTATCGCTGTTCATTCTAAATACCAAGATCTGGGATAACGGCCAAGAAATTTCCCACCACAGGTTTGAATGAGTTTGAAAACACAACATCCCGCTCAAAACGCAGAATACAGCGAGACTCCAGACGCTCCAAGGAAAGTCCCTGCAAGCATGCTGAAGTCATCTGTGGCTACAATTTTAGAAATGGAGAAAAAAATTCACAAACACCAGAGTCATAGAGCAAATGATGATATATACAAAACTTATCGTGATTTCCCTTCCGTAATTCAATGAATGTCAAACCTATAAACAACAGCTGAATCTTAAATGCTGATTAGTTAACTTAACTCTGCTCACTAAAGTTTTTATCAAGACTAACCAAAGCACAGAAACAAGTTTAGATCAAAGAGACTCAAATCTGAGGGAGTGAGGTTGAAATTTGAAATCAAACCTGGCCCATGCTGTTCGAATCTCTAGCCTGGTCGGAACTGATGTGATGCCACTGACGCTACTGAGCCAAGCCTCCTCACCTGACCTGCAAAATTCACATTACCCAACAGCCCCCAGGCGACCCAACCCACAAAGGTTTTGTGAGTCAGTTATAACTTAGTCGGAAGTTCTTTGTCAATTTTTGACCCGCCCCGCTCATACCAGCACCCACAAAATTTCCTTACGACCTGAACTAACTCGACCAGCTGACTGACTTCTGAAGAACTTCTGTTCCGAAGAAAAACAGAACACAGTGTAGAATGAAGCTAATATTAAAGATCATATTCACACTTGCCAGTAAAATGTCTCTTGGAGGATCCAAGGACAAGTACAGCTCTGGTACATCTGTGAATGCCCCCAAGATGCACTGAGGACACACTGAGGTTTCATTGTCAACACCATATTTGGAGGTGGTCTCAGCCCCATTCTTTTAATAGTGTGTACACAAAAGCATCCCGGGCCACACCGATGGACCACCTACTCAACAGACTGTTCACCGTGTTCTGATTTCTGTTTGTTTTGTCCTTCTTAAGAATCGGGCCTCCATACCACGTTATTGCATAAAACAGAGATCCGACTATGACATAAGTGTATTATATTGATTGTTTCAAAACTGTTTAGCCTTGATTTCTTATTAACCTTTTGTGCACAAGCAATGCATTGTTGCCTCTCATTAGTTAGAAAAAACGCATTTGTTCTTCACAAACAGAAATGATGTACCTATGTATGTGCACATAGAACAGGAAAGTGGTCACTCTAAACACTTCTGGAGATGCATTCTAACTCCAGGTGTGAACTGCTGAACTAGCCCACTTAGCCCCAAGATGCCTGCTAATGCCAGGAGTAAACAGGGCATGAACACAATCAAATGTTGGAGTGACCGCAAAGTCTAAATGGAACCTGTTCTGTGGTGACTGGGACTGTAGTTTTCAGCCAGAATAGCAAAAGCTTAGTTAGAAGGACAGAAGTGCCACATAGAGGCTCTGTTAAGGCAAAACGAAGCTAAAACTTGTTCAGAGGTTAAAGACTCACATCCCTTGGCACAGCACTGAGTGACTGATCAAACGTGTTCTGTGGTGTGTGTTAGCTTTGAGTGGCCCCTCAACAACTTTCATGAATAATTTTTATCCGGCCCTGAATTTTTAATAGCCTTATCTGCCATCGTCACCTCATAACAGTCAGTGAATTCCCATATAAATAATCAAAATGTGTTTACTTGGTTGTTTATTCTACTCACAAGGAATAGAAACAGTGAGAAGAGTCATAGCTTTGTAATACGGCCAGGATTCACCACAGTAATACGTCCCACGTCTTGACAGTGCAGTCAGTAATGAGCATCTCATTCTGACCAACCATTTGCAGAGACCCTCTACAACGCATACCATGTTATTCTGGGGCAAGCGCATCTCTGTCAACAACAGATGTCTTGATGGTCAGTGCTTTCACCTACGATCACTTGTGACACAGCTAAGTCACTAAGTCTTCATTCCCCCCCAGCCAACAGGGAAACATGGCTAATCTCCTCTTGCTAGGACCAAATGAGATTAGCATCAGTTTGCATCTGGCCCTGAACTTCGAGTCTGCGTTCCAGATAGGTCTAATCTGAACTGTCTGCATACACCACCTTTGGTGTGAAAATCCACAAGCAGCGATTAATTTTGACATTCTTTACAGCTTGGCTTGATTAGCAAGAGAGGAGTAAGAGGCTGAGCGAGCTGGGAGAAAGAGCCGCTTGTGAAAACAAAGGCCGGCCAGGCTATAGCCCCCTATGCGAAACAGAATTCTTGGCAGGAATAGCACATCGCTAGCCCCATAATCCTGCGATATGCTGAGCAGTAAACATAGCAATAAAACACAGTGGCATAGACTTAATAGGGGCCCCCAAGCTCATTTATCTGCAAAGCAGTACATTTATTGAACCTTCGCTGCCGAGAGACTACTGTTGGAGAAGGAAGACGGAGGCATGGTCGGGACTTTATTGTCCTGATTTCCAATGCTTCTGAGTCACCAGGTTGGTATGATGGCCAGAGGAGAGTCTCCTGAATGTGACTAAGGCTGGAAATCAGAGCTTCTGTCTACAATGTGAGACTTGCACAAAGCTTCGTGAGGCTCAGCAGCCCGATACCGCGGGCGATCCGCTCTGTTTTTGCACACATCAAACAGGAGCGACTGCTCTCGTCTGACAATGTGAAGAAAGCAGGCCGGCACGCTCTGAATGTTGGCAAACTTGGTGATGTGATTTGGAGAGGGTGGGAGGTTTTAGGGGGATGCGGATTGACAGACAAAAACGCACTGGTTTACAGCAGTCAAGGAGGACGATGGTCGAGTTTGAGGATTAATGTGACACAGAGTGCAGTTTTTTCCCCCTCTTCCCAGTCAAAAGGGCCACAGGCAGCTAATTTCAAGGTCCATCTGGACACTGTGCTACATTCAGGCATCCCAGCCATGATAATAACCGCAACAACATATCCTCTGTTTGGTCATTGTTGTATATTTTTGCACATCACCGAAATAGAATGGGGGAAAAGGAGCCTTGGTTTGAACGTCAGATAAGTGCAGAACAAAGAGGAGCCTACAAGGCCCTGCTTCACAATTTGCTGTTCTGCTGCATGCTATTGTTCAAAGAAAACAGAACTGGGTTTTTTTTTTTACCCCCACTCGTGAGCATCAGTGTTTCAGCACAATTCACCTTTCAGTCATTTCTAGACTGGTGCAAGCCATCATCGATCTGAAGGAGCAGTGTCTGCATCGACTCCGAAGCGTAAACTGAACAGTTCAACTGTTACATTATATTTTTGTCTCACAGTGACTATAGCCTTATGAAATAACATATACTATATACAGTTCATCAATCACAGTTCATGTTACACCTCCTTCAAAATCGTTTTTGAGTATTTCTATTGGATGACCGTTCATACATTTCTGAAACAATTTAAAAGGATGCCAGAGTTTTAAATTTATGTTGAAAATTGATTAAATGCAGATGCTGCGTTTATCTCCCAAATGTGACATGCTCGATTTTGGCCAAAATATCATAAATTGGTTAAGGGTGACACTTTAAATCCTGTTTTTACTGTCTGGTCTTCCACTCCCAGGTTTCCTCCAGTCATCCAGTATTTATTTACATTATTAGCATTATTAAACATAATACATTCTTGAAAATTTGAAACCCACTGTTTAATCACTTTTGCATATTTCTGGATATTACCTAAGCAGAATGGGGAGAAAAGGAGCTTTGGTTTGAACCTCAGACAAGAGGAGACTACAGGCCCTTCTTTCCTTTCTTGTTGTTTCACTGCATGCTATTGTTCAATGGAAACTGTTTGAACATTTTCTTTAAAGTGTTCAGGTTTCATGATGTGCTAAAGTCACCCCAAAAGAACTGAACTGTAGAGTAATTACATTCTGAATCTCTGCACATTCACAGACTATTGTGAACCTCTAATCCAGATAGGTTCACTCTTAAATGCGGAAGTGCTCCTTTCTTTTGTCAGTGGCAAACAGTACCGAATGATCTTAATTAATGCAAATAATGATCTGGAGTGAATAGGAGATAAAAGGAAAATTGGTGGTAGTGGGAGGGGTGGAATAAAGCCAGCAAGAAGAAGGCAATCAAACAGAAGTGGGGCTCTCTCTGGGATCCCTAAAGCACACAGCCTGCCCAGCCTCCATCCCCCACACTCCAGGAGTTATTAAGGAGCAGCCAATCCCCGTCAACAGAGCCAGCCTCTGATTATTCACACCCTGCACAATGGGCACACAGCCCTGGCGACACCCCCTAAAACCCCGATTATTGATCTTTTCTGGCGTGATTTATGAGCTGATAAAATGATGAATGGCCCCGGAAGGGAGACTGGGTGCTCCCTCTTATGCACACAATGAAAGGGGATTAGCGGATAGGTGTCATCTGCTCTCTTCCATCTTTTGCATAAAGCAAACAAACATTAAAGGCTCGCCTCAGTCCCGCGGGGGACATTATTTTTTCCTTCTGATGTGAACTATTCTGGGGATAAAACATTCATTCTCTCTCTCTCTTGTACCAGGCAGTCTCTTCTCTTTAATATTCCACTAGATTTAGAAGAGCTTCAATAATGCAGGGGTCTTGCAGTTTAATCAGGATCTCCACTTTTAAAACGTCCCTTCAAGATTACATTACCCACTTTATGCAGCACTAATGTGTCCGTGACGTCCCATCAGCGGGAGGGTTAAAATGCAGCGCACTCCCCAACCCTTCTGTTCTCCTCGGCTGAAGCAAGGTAATGGTGAGTCTGCAGTTGAAAGCGAATTGGCCGGTCAGCCATGTGAAGCACTCTGCAGCCTAATAAACCCACCCCGTCCTTCACACAGCGCCACAGCCCAGGTCCCAGACAGGCATGCCTTAAATTCCTGCCCTCACCTGCTGCAAAAGCCTCGGAAGCAATAGCTGCACCCTCCTCACGCTCCTGCGGAAATAAACTATGAATTATCTGGCAGTGGGGTGTGAATTAACCTATTAATTAGCTCCCACCTGGGCTCTGAGTACCATTTATGCTGAGTCAGAATATCTGTCCCACCCAAAACAATACATCTTCCTTCCTTACCTGCTCCTCTGAATGGTTTGAAAACAGTCCTTTTGAATGGTTTCCCCCTCTAGTAATAAAATGTGCAAATTCAATTACCTTTCAAGGACGGCAGTGAGTGTAGAGTATGAAGATAACATTCATGACTTCCATTGTTTTTAATAGGAAGGAGTGCATTCCTGACCAATGCAGATGGCAGGCCTCATCCAACCAGATCCCACAGCAGCAATAAAACGAACGCACTTCAACTATTCAAGCACTTTTAGGTCAGTTGCTTGTTCCACAGAGGCAAGTGTTACTTCTAGGAATACACTAATAGTCCACTTTATGTTAATGTCCTGGCGCGTTTAGCTAAAGGGTCCCCAATGCTTTGTAAGCGGTAAAAGCAAATGTTGTAGTATATGGCATTTAAAACTCATTTCAGAGAGCAACAACAAAATCAAAGTTTATCAAGAAACACTGTATCTGGAATGGAAATCACTACATTAGTGACACAAGAAATAACTGTTTTTATCAACTGGATGAAAAGCTAGATAAACCAAACCTAAATACCCAGAGTGACTTTGGTGCAAGCTGACTTCAGAAAGATGCAAAATATGTGCTTGTCAAAGCTGATTTTACCTTCACACCCAATCAGAGCATCCTAGTGTCCTGCTAGCAAGTCGAGAGAGCAAGACGAATGCCAGGCATAGGAGCAGGATCCGAAAATGTCACGAAGAATCCCGCGTGCCTTTGCTCTCAACACTCGTCCTCGGACGCTGGCCTGTCCCTCAGCACAGAACCCAGGAGACTGTCCTTAGGTTTGTCGGTCCAGGCCGACTGAGGCTGCTTCCATGTCCTCCCATTGTTCCGGCGAGAGTGAAGCAGGCATCCTGCCCCTACAGACCCAGCCTACTACAACAGCTGTGGGCCAGCCCCCCACCTCTCCACTCCTAGAATCTCCCTCCTCCAACGGCTGCAGCCAAACATTAACCCTGCAACTGCTGGAGGGGCCATAAAAGAGAAAAAGGGCTTATATTTCAAAAGGAGACAACGCAGCGGCCCCACACAAAGACGAAGGACAGCGAAAGGATATCCGAACGGACCAAAAGGGAGTCGTGGAGTTACCCAGGCAACCTAGCCCCTGTCAGGGAGCGGGAGCCTCCTCCTAAGAGGATTGTCCGACTGTGGAAGACGAGCGTTGATTGGATTGTTACTGCAGTCACTGAGACAGTCAATGTAGTAAGTGCACAACAGAAATGTGACCTGGTTACGAGTGCCTCGACAGGGAAGGCTGACTCAAGCCAATCAACCCTTCTTGTGATATATTCTCTAAAATTAACTACATCTTCATTAATAAGATGCAGTGAATTAGCGCCCCACACTGAAGTGGAGCTGCGAAAGAGAAACGCTTACATGACCTGAAATGACTCCATCTGAGTCTCAACCCCAAATGACTTTGTCCAGATCAGGAAGCTTTATTTGCTGGAAACACAACGCAAACCCAAATCAGTCATAACCCAATTTCAAAAACCAGTGTTTCCTTAAATATTTGTTATGAATCCTTTACAATTACTTACGACACATATTTCAGCAAAGACTTTAATTCTGAAGAACCGCCTAGCACTATAATCAGGATAACTAATCGTATTAGTCATATTAATCGTATTAGAATGTGCCAATTCTGGGATGACACCAACAACTTTTCTTTTTTTTTTTCCATGTGGCTCGTTATCCGACACCAGTACTTCAGTCTCATTACTACCAAGCAAAGCATAAATCAGATTAAGAGGGTTTGCCATTACAATAAACATCCTGTCCCCTCTGCAATTTGTCTCAAAATGAAAAAAAAAAGAAAAAGACTTTTTCTGCAACAGAACAAGTGTTATCGCTCATTCACATGTGGGCTAATTAATGCATCAGCACCCGAGCGCGAGTACTCAACTGACACCAACATGCTGATTTTGAGTAATGCTCTACAGGTAACAGAGCGGAACAGGGATTACCACGCATTTCTGAGATAAACACCATGTCCTTTAAATCAAAGGGTGCCGAGACGTCCTAGTGAAACCCAGCGAGGCCTGCCGTGTAGACCCTCTAACAGGATAGCTGGCTGTTTTCCAGCAAAACAATGGCATCCTTGTGAATGATTTTCACAGAAAACATTCTTAAAATACCACATCGACCTTGTGGCTGAGGGGCTGATGAAGAAGAAACCATGCGGCCTCGTCCCAAACTGTGCCTGAACCCCAGATCACGCTCCAGGCAGCCACTCATTCACGTGCGTGCTCTTGTGGCTGCAATTCCACCTAGACTATATATTGGTGGCTACACATTAAAAGACCCAAATTGGAGGACATGACCCAAATGCGAGAGGGGGGTCACATGTTGTCCTGGAGCGAACAGTCAAGGAGCGAGAGAATCCGCCACAAAGGGCCATTGTGATCCTTGCGAAAGGCCACTTTCACTTATGGAAAGGGCCCTAGAGGGCAGAGGCATTGTAAATATCATTACATCCAATGATCAATAATGAGGTAATACGTGGGAATGTGGGTGGTAAAGATGTGAAGAATTCAGAGTCCAATCCCTCGAATGAATCTCTCCTATTGTGGATCTCAGCTGTTATTCCAAGTGCTACCAATTTGGTGCTCAGCCATGACAGGCAAACTGGTGCACACTTCAGTAAGTCATGCAGCCCCAGGTGTCGAATGGCATTTGCATTTAACATTAACACGCACGTAACCATTCCATCAAACCCACGTCTCTTGATTCACAGCTGGGCGTTTGACGTGAGTGGAAGGCTCTGGAGGTTCTGTTGATTAAAGTCGGTCTTCAGACTTGACACATTCTGAAGGCCCTGAACAGTTGCAATAATCACAGCAACACAGTAATTTGATAGCACTGCAATTATCCGGATAACAGGGATCGATCCCAGTGATTTCGAAGAGTTACGCAACGGCACAAATCCGCAAGATACAGGCCAACATGGACGAATCATAAACTAAATGGTGAATTGACAGATGGCGCGCAGCCTGAGGTCCGCGGCCGTCCGGGGAGTTGCTGGGTCGGCACTGCCGGGCTGGGGTGAACATCCCGGTTTGTGCTGCGGCATCGGAGTGAGTCCGGATTAAGGGAATAAATCAGAGCCCTGGTGAAAAAGACCCCATTGAGAGCGAGACAGCTTAATGGGCTGTAATGTGCTGAACTCCATGTGAGGCGGAGGGGCTGATCCACCTTTTAGAAATGTGACACTGGTCTGGAAAGGGGGGGTGGGGAGGGGGGGGGCGTCATCATGTTGGGTGGGGGTTCAGTATGTGACTCGGTCTTAAACCAACCCGGTTCCCTGTTTTCGTATGACCTGACAAGGCTGAACTGCAACACAAGCTGTACATGACCTACTGACATAGAAAAAGGAAAGTTTGCGAGGGGGAAAAAAAAAAAGAAAAAAAAAGAATGATCACTCTCAGAGGGGATTATGTGTTCACCCACGCAATGTCATTTAAGAGCAGGCACATCAATGAGAGCGCTTGTGTGAATTGTAAATAGCCTAGTATCCAAATATAACACGGTAGCGCGGACGTTCAACTGCCTGACAAAGCAAATTTGTCTCCTAGGTCACAAGTGTGCATGCAAATGTTGCTTCTACTAAACAAGGATGTCTCAGATGAGCCTGGGTCGAATCCCGTAACCATGGTTACCACCTTGGGTAAATGTCACACAGGCTACTGTATACAGTAACTGCAACAAAAAAAAAAGAGGAAAAATCTGAGCAAGTTCCCCCCATACCAAACAATGAGAGGACATCACTCCTGAAATGAAATGGACGTTCTGATGCTGA
>JBBMFX010000128.1:4750943-4769507 GCA_037832545.1 Rhabdalestes septentrionalis
CTTAGTGATGGCGGCGTCGTTCTCGTCTCCTTCGGCGAATCCAAATAAATGGTGTTTCACACGCGAGCAGATCGAGAACAGTCCGTCTCGGAGAGCGGGCCTCGACCCGGACAAGGAGCTGTCCTACAGGCAGCAGGCGGCGAACCTTCTTCAGGACATGGGGCAGCGGCTCAACGTGTATCCTCCTCTCTCTGTCCCTCTCTCCTCTCCCCTCTCCGCGTATCTCTTTCTCTGACGGCTCTCTCTCTTAACGCGGGCTGTTGCTCTGTCCTGTTACGACTCTGAAGACTCTTATATTGTGATTCTGTTTTCATTTTAGACACTTGTATGTGCAGAACACGCATGCAAGACTGAGGCTTGTGGGATGTGTAGGCCCCGGCCTGCCCTCCCAGAACAATAGCGGGCTCGGTGCTAAGCTAATTTGTGCTTTTTATCTTATTATTGTTTTTCAACACATGTCAGCTGTCTTCTTGCTGTCGCAGGGAAATGTTTGAGAGTTCCTTTTTTAAGTCAGTGGATTACATTTCTGATTAAATCTCAAAATCCTGCTTTTTTGGCACTTAAATATTATCTTAGCGTGTTAGCCTGCTAATAGATTGTTAGCGTTCTAATTCATTGTTGGTGTCAAATGAGAGTCCGCTGTTTTCTTGTTGTCGTAGAAAAATGTTTACGCATATATTTTGTCAACCAGATCATATCTTTTCTGTGTACATGTGGCTCGAGGGCTTTTTCACTCATATACTTAGCCTGTAAGCATGCTAAGCGTTAGCGCTGTAACTCATTATAATTGTCAAAATGAAAGGCAGCTCTCCTATTGCTGTTGTAGACAAATGTTTAAGAAGTATTTCAGTAAATCACATTATTACTTTTCTATTTCTTCCTTTTTGGCACTTGGTGTTAATTTAGTTTGTTAGTCTGACAGTGGAATATTAGTGCTATAACCTGGAGAGATTTTTAAGGCTTGGTAGATGGTTCTTAGTGCTTAAAAATACAAACAGTGCACTGTTTTTATATGTATAAGCTGCATATTTTGGTTGGAGTCTGTTTAGGTTGGTTATTAGTTTTATTCTCTGTAGGTCCTTATTAGGGGGTTTTCTGCCAGCTAATGCATTTCATGGTTTGTTTACATTTTGAAAACTGTAATCACATTTGGTGAAATTAGTATGGAAAGACTATATTGATCCCAGAAATTTACACTGGGAAGTGTTTATGATCCTGTCTGCTGATAGGAGTACGCGTGTTTGTGTCTGTCCTTAATCGAAATGAACAGATCCCAGCTCACTATCAACACTGCCATTGTGTATATGCATCGTTTCTACATGATCCAGTCCTTCACTCGCTTCCACCGTAATGTAAGTGGCACCATTTGATCTTACACTTTCAATACACATTTTGACGTTTACTGTCAGGTTTAATGTCTCTGTGAACTGATGGCGTGTCTTGTCATGCCCTGATGCAGGTGATCGCCCCGGCCGCACTCTTTTTAGCAGCAAAGGTGGAGGAGCAGCCTCGCAAATTGGAGCATGTGATTAAGGTGACCCATGCATGTCTAAATCCCCAGGACCCTTGTCCAGACACCAGGAGTGATGTGAGTATTTACCTGGATGTTGTGATTATGGACATGTGGCATGTGTGCATGTCTGGGTGATCTGCCTTAAGAATTGTATGAATTTGGCCTTCGTAACATTGTGGTCTCCACAAACCAATTGTTTTTCCATTTTGTTAAAGATTTTGTCTGGTTGTTCGTGGACGAATGGATAGAGCCTCTGAACTTGTTCTGTGTAAAGTCTGATTACTCATAACTTTTTTTTATTTTTGGAAAAAAGTTTTAAAATTTCATATTTTATATAACGCTTCCACAATTGCCAAATATCTTGATCCAATAATATTTTCTTTTTCAAACAGAGAACATTTGTATTCAAAGCAATTGGCTGTGAAATGTTTCAGTGAAGCTTTGATGCTTCTCAGAAACCACTATACCACGTGCTCATTCTCTTTGAGGCATTGGAGATGTACTAATTTTTGCAATGATTTTAATACATGACTTCTTTCTCTCAGGGTGGATGTTGTGTGCCTGTCTCATCACTCCTATATCTATCTCTTTATTCTGGATCAGTCATTTAATGTCTTGCATTGAACTGAGATCATGGAAATTATGTTTTTATGAAGTATTGATTGGCTGAAAGCAGTTGCACAAAGGGAGTGTGAGAGAGAGTGATATGAGAGCGTGCGACCATGTGAGTAACCTGCCTGTCCTCTCGATCTCAGACTTACCTGCAACAAGCCCAAGACCTGGTCATTCTTGAGAGCATTATACTGCAGACCCTCGGTAAGTTTGGAATGGTGAAAGTGGGTCTATGAGTCACCACATTAGAGAGAAGCACTGATTAACCCTGTTTGCTCCCGTCCACAGCACCGTCCCAGGAGTCAACCGGAGCATCGCAAAGCTCCTTGTCAACAACTTTCTTACTTTTTTCAGTTCTCTTTCCTTGTCAACTTGACAATGCAGCCATCTATGATTGTGCTTTTATTTGCATACCATGTGAGGATTTTTGAGCCATTCTGAGCATGATCACAGATACAGACTGGTGCACTTTTTACCTGTTTCCCAGACCAAGATTAAGCCTAAAATGAAATTTAGACAGGGGATTTACCATTAACTTTGCAGTTCTGTCTAAGACTAGGTTTTATCTATGTCTGGGAATCCACCCCTGGGCATTAGGCATGCTGTTGTCCAGTACATGGTTGCTGTCAAAACAAAACCGCATTTGAGAACTTCTGGGCATGAATGTACAGAACTAGTTTGTGGGAACATTGCCTTCTAGTGTTCATGAGCAACATGAGCCTCAGGTTCCAGTTTTGAACATGTCTTGGCTGATCAGCTGCTCCTGGGTTAAGTGTGAAAACTGGTGAAATGGGTTATTTTATTTTGGCCAGCAATGATGTCTAAGTATTGTCCACTCTTTGTTGGCCATATTTTGGTCTTTTCTTTGCTATAGGAATGGCTCAAAAATAACATGGTAAATTTGCAGAGAGAGCACATGTTTCCATCTTTCCATATTTTCTTAACTCATTCAAATTTGTCCTATCTAGGATCAGTCATCTGAAGAGTCAAACCACTTCATTACAATCCGTAAAAATCGCAAAAAGAGCTTTGACATGGTCAAAGTGTACAATGATGAAAGTCCCCATTGCCATGCTCACTGAATTTGTTAGCCTAGAAACCCAACCACATTGAATTATACAGGTCTGTTTCATTGCTGTTTATCGAGGTTTTTGTATATGATCTTGAATCTCACAATTGTTGTTTGTTTCTCCTCTACCCTTGTCAATCCAGCCTTTGAAATAACCATTGACCATCCACACACTCATGTTGTCAAGTGTACCCAGCTTGTACGAGGCAAGTACTGTTCTTATGCGTATCCCTCTCCTAATACCTGATGTATTTGTAGTGCTATATAAATAAAATTGGATCCTTTCATCCTCCCAAAGGGATGTGGAATTTTGGTATGCTTATTGGAGATTTGTATTTTGTTCCAGCGAGTAAAGACTTGGCCCAGACGTCATACTTTATGGCAACTAACAGGTGTGTTAATACAAAACAGCCCAGAAAAACAGCTTTCCCTCTAATGCAAGATTATAGCTTGAGTTTTATTTTTCAAAGCTGATCATAACTTGGATGACTGTATTAAACAAATGGCTTTTCAGTTAACTTATTCAATTTTGCTCTCTTTGGGTGTTGGTTTACTTGTTTTTGTCTTTGTTGCAGTCTACACTTGACGACATTCTGCCTGCAATACAGTCCACCTGTTGTTGCCTGTGTGTGCATTCATTTGGCCTGCAAATGGTCCAACTGGGAAATCCCAGTGTCCACTGACAGCAAGCACTGGTGGGAGTATGTCGACCCAACTGTGACTCTTGAGCTTCTAGATGGTATGTTTATGCTATTACCCCCAGAACCATGTTTGTCAGTGCATCCAGGCTTTTACATAAAATTGCTGATTTGTCCAATATTATTGCTTAAGGAGATTACTTCTGTCAAAACGTGTTGCAAATTGTTTTACAGAACTCACTCATGAGTTTCTGCAGATCTTGGAAAAGACCCCTAGCCGCTTGAAACGCATTAGAAACTGGAAAGTAAGTAATCTTGGCTGCAGCACACTGTTTTACCGAGCACCAGTAAGAGAAAAGATTTAAATAGAATCAAGAATGGTGATGGAGCTTAGAAAACCTTTAATAATCGTAAGAAACTTGGGGCAGTTTCCATCTACTCCAGAAGGGGGTGATGAAGCCCTAAATGTTTTCACACAGAGTGTAATAGACCACTAAACATATGTAAGATGTGAAAAGGAAATGTAAACACTGACACACTTCTTTCACAGCAAAGCTTGTGGTTGCTTGAGTGCAGAGTGTCAAATGTAGCTCCTCCACACAGCTGCCATGCAGAGTTTCAGTGACGACCGATGTGTGATTTTTATTTAGTTTTATTTTTAAAACGGTCACTTAGTTTGGGGGGGAAATATAATTTCCTCACCATTGCAGTTAAGTGGATGCTTTTCATTTTAATAATGCCCTGTCTTTGTCTTCTTATCTCAGGCGGCAGGCCAGACGACAAAAAAAAACAAAGTCCAAGAGGAGGGTGACAAGACTGAGACAATGATGAACATGATCTCCATGGCATCATCTGGGAGTGCTCTGGCTGGCCTGATGAGCCTCTCTGCTCCTCCATCTGGTTCTTCCTCCTCCATAGCCTCTTCTACAGAAGAGAAGGAGCGAAGCTCAGCTGGAAGCTCCCAGCATTGGGGACCTGGTCACAAAGAACAACAGCAACCAAACCACGAGCTGCAACCTCCCGCCAGGGTCTCCCTCAGTCTGAGCGAGTACCGGGCCAAGCATGCAGATGAACTGGCTGCCCAGATGAAGAAGCTGGAGCACATGGAGGAAAGCGTGAAGCGGGAGTACGCCTCTGCTGCCCAAGCCCTGTTTGGACAGCAGAGGAAGGAGAAACACCATCACCACCACCACCAGCATCCTGGCTCCCACAATTCTGGTTCTAGCTCCTCAGATCCAAGCAATCCATCACCAATTGTCCTCAAGATCCCTCTGGATGAGCGACAGGATCGTGGCTCTCTCAAAATGCGCCTGCATCCTGGGAGCAGTCAATCACAGGGCCACAGCAGCCGGGGGGCCGAACAGGACATTAAAGTGCGTATCCGCGTGCCGGACCGACGAGGCGGTTCGGGGGAGGAGGGGAAGAGTAGGGAGAAGCACAGAGAGCGGTCCAATCATCACCACCATCATCACCATCACCACCACCACTCGTCCTCCAGTAGTGGCTCTATCTCTTCGTCCTCCTCGTCCTCCTCACAGCATAAACACTCTAGTTCTACAAACAGCTCTGCAAGTAGCAAAAAGGCCCCCTCAAGTGACTCAGTGAGAATGAGTTCGACTTCCTCCTCCTCTTCCAGAAAACGAACACACACCACAGAACTCTCAGTAAGCTCCCACCCTTCTAAAGTCAGCAAATCCTCCAGGAACTCATACCAGTTGCCTCTTCCTATGTCTGTACCTCATGGTTCAGACCTCCTGCCATCTATGGGACTTTCACATCATCAGGAGGGCTACTCGCACTCCAAAAGTGACAAAGCGGACACTAACGGCCACGGCACGGCCACTGGGAACCAGTCCAATGAGTTCCAGGACACATTCGACATGTTAAACTCGCTGCTGAGCGCCCAGGGGGTGCAGCCCACCCAGCCGCCGATGTTTGACTACCACACTCAGTATGGGGAGTACAGATATGCAGGCGGATCGAGAGGTGGCACATCCCAGCTCCCACCCCTTCCGTCCGAACCCCCTCCACAGCTACCACCGCTGCCTAAATAACCCCACCCCCACCCCCCAGCCAGCCGAGCACACGGTCCCAGGCTGGGCTCTCTAGGATCCGTCCCTGCCCCTCCACTTTGTAACATTTAGGTTGACAGCAAAGTAATGTACCACTAAATCGACCTAGCCATGGCTTGCTCACAAATGCGCTACTGAAATCCTTGATGATACATATACACAGGATAACTATTTGAAAATCTGTATGTATTCTGACAAAAACAATGCATTGTGTCCAATACTTTGAGTGAGGATTTGTTTTGACAAACTGTTTGTAAAGCTTGTCCATCCTAACGGCCATACGCAGGGTGAGGATGGGTCAGCTGTGTACTGCGTTTTTATTTTTGTTGTATTCCATCGAATTATTAGCTTATTAACCCCGCCTTTTTAAAATAAAAAATTTCGGGGTCATTGTGCATGGGTGTATTCTACAACACCCATCTGTGTGGCAATAATGGTTAATTTAAAATAGAGCAAAATATAGCAAAAAAAGAGCAAAAGTGAAAAGCTATTTATTTAAAAAAAAAAATGTACATACTATTTTTGATGTCACTGACTTTTATAAATACAGTATGTCTTTTTAAAAAAGAGGAAAAATGGAGTGTAACTGACTGAGGGGGACCTTGTGCAGCCACTGTCCTCTGAGTGTAACTGTCGAATAAGAAAAAGAGATGTGCTTCTTTTACATATGGATTTTTAAGACTTGGTAACAATTTTAGTGTCTTTTTTTTTTCTTTTCTAAACTATATTTATTAATAACCTTTCAGAACGTTACTAGAGGTTGTCGTTTTGGAAGTAATCTGGATTTATTTTTGTATTGTTTTAGCCTGCTCCTGTATTTTACATGTTAGCCCATTTTATTTTTATTTTTTGTTTTGTTTTGGTGACCGCTTAAGAGAACGGAAACGCCAAACCATATCATCTCTTTCAAATTTGCAATTTGTATGTTTCACTTGCTTTGTGTTTATAATGTAAATGGTAAAAGACGTCTAATATTTTTACTTTTGTTTTTATTATTTTTTTTTAGTCTAACTTAGGAGAATCATATGATTTTAAAGAAAAAAACAATTGTAGACTTTTGTGGGGAAGCAGTCATTGTTTTAAATGGTTGTAAAAAACAACAAAACAAAAAACAAAAATAATGCTGAATATATTACACATGTAAATTTCACTCAAATACCAACCCAAGCAGTATTTGAAGTTCTTAATGACCCTGACATAAAAATGAGATGGTTTTTACTGCATCGTGCTGAGTATCTTTGCACAGTTTCAGGATCAGCTCTGCCTTTTAAAGCAGGAATTTATTTAAAAAAAACAAAAAAACACTTCGTTGCAAGAGAGACCACGAGTCATTGTGAAGCATTTACATGCTACTCCATTACCGTGTTCCGATTAACCTGCTTGACTGTGTCTACCAAAGTTGTACTTCTGAGCAGTGTTGTAGATCATGATGCGAAGCACCAAACACAGCTGACATGTTTCATTTGAAGAAGCCATGTCTGGTTTTTCTATTTTATTTTATTTTATTTTTATTTTACAAAGTGAATTTATGTTTGAGTGCATCTGAGTAAAGCTTGTGTTCATGTTCAGCTTCTTGCTAAAAAGGGGGTCCTTGCATTAACTTTGTTAATGGTTTTTATGTTTGGGGGGGACAAAAAAACCTTTGTGAAAAACGTCAAGCAAGTTTAAAACCACTGAAAACAGCATTAAACTAGCACTCGCTGTACCTGCTGCATGTTAATGATCCAGTATTGAGTATTAACACTCATTCCTCCCAGACCTATGGGTGTAGGGTGTGTTTTCGCCACGCCTCGCCACCAAAAACTCAATGTCGTGCTCCTGACTCTCCCTATTGAACTTCCAGATGGTGCTGGAGATAAAGGGGACGTACGAGATGTTTTTTGTCATGTTTGTTCTCTAGAGATGAGCATCATGACGATGGGGAATGGCAATATTTTTTGCTTTCATGCAATTCATATCACCACTGTATAAGTCACGTGTGAAGGAAAAGGCTTTTATTCAACATTTTCTATCTTCAGTGGTACCACATGAACTCAGGTTTTGGATGGAGTTTGAGCATTTCTCGGGCAGATAAAACTTAAGGTTTGCATTTCGTGAACTCTGTTCCTTTTATAAATGTGGTTGATATAATCTCATGTAAATAAATGTTTTATGATAAACATTAGTTATTAGTCTGTTGTTTGCCAAGCTTGTTGCTGAATGCACTGTACGTTATATTTTTATTGAATGTTCCTGATTTCACAGATTCCAAAATGTGTTCTTTTGGTCATCAACGGATTTGTAAATAGAAGAGCTGCAGATTGCCCTGGTCAAATTTTTAAAAAAATTTGTTTTTGATTAATTCATTTTTTTATATTTATAGTTTGTTTTATATATTAAGTAAAATTTGCACCTACCTTCTACATGACGCACTTTTGTGTGTTTTTTTATTACTGTATACATTCATGAACGTATTGGAAAAGATTTAAATATAATGTGGCCTTTGCAAACATTAATATTTCTAAAAGATGTTCTGTGTCTAAATGTGTAAATTATGTTTTCAAATAGAGAATAATCCAAACATGTTATTTGACCAGGGTTGTTGAAACGCTTTCACACTGCTGTAGTTATTGTTGCCCTTGTAATCTTGTTTTGCAGATTTCTTTTGTTAGCAAAAAAAAAAGGACCGTTACACAATGCCAGTGAATTTAAATTATTTGATTAGCTTTAGAACAATGCAAAATATTCCTGCAGGCAATTTGAAAAAGCAATCCCAAAAGCATGGTTTTGTAAAGCTAGGAAAGCCAAAATCTGGGTGTGCAAGAGTCACAAGTGACTGTGTAATCCTGATTAACTTTCCATTCCTGGCATTTTTGTCTTAGCCATAATGTGTGACTTGTTGTTTTATTGACACTGTAAAGCTGACTAGCATCCAAATCAGGATTAAGTGTTTAAAAACACTTGCTAATGCTTTCCTTCAAGGATTCAGTACTGAACCAGTCCAAATTCATGTTCAGCGTAAAAAATTAGAGCGATTTACTAGGTACCTTTAGGGACACACGAATATCTGGGATGATTCAAATAAGAGCATATACACCCTTCATCTTCATTATTAATATATATATATATATATATATATTAGTTCCTCCACATTTGACTGTTTCATGTCAAACCAATCTGAATGGCTTTATTTCATCTCGCAACTAAATTATTAAGAATGAAAACTTGGTGGAGAACCCGTTAATCCTGCAGTGTACGTGCGTAGTATTGTACAGTATAAACACTTTTACAGGTCTTTAATATGCGTTCCCGGAATGTGATCTAACCTCTGCTTCTGCAGTGTGTATTGAAATATAGAAGTGACCATTACAATTTAAGCTGCTTACGGCCACTGAACCCGTTCGAAACAAAGACTTCAAACGCACCGTTCCCCGGAGACCTCCGGTGCGTTACGTATCACATGTATGCCGTCTACAGGCTCCCTCGCGTTTATGCTCCTGTAATCTCAGATGTACTTCAAGAACCAAAAGTCAAGATTTAGCGTTTGGGACGTGTGCAAGTTAATAAACTCATTCTTGTGGAAATCCCACCACATGCATGATCTGATCATGATCATAACACTGTACATGTAAATGCACACACTGCACAGGAGCGGGTGACTGTGAATTGATGTAAGTGTGAATGCGTTTTCTGAGCTCATGCAGATTGGGAGTGGCCTATTCTAGTCAGCGTGTGATGTCAGAGATCATTTTGAATATAAAAAGAGGAATACGTCTGATTTTGGGCAGATTTTGGATACTTCAATAGTGTCCTAGAGGGCAAAATACCAAAATGAAGCTGTTTTCGGGAATTGTAATCTTGGTCTTCTTTTCAGTGGCTTCTGCAAGTAAGTATTTATAGTCTTATTTATACTTTGTATACATGGTATTTTGGATGCATTTCTTAGCATGTAGTTTGACATGGTACATTAAGGTGAAATCTTTCTTTTTGGAGTAGACTGAGGTCATGTCAGTGTGTCTGTTAAGTGATGAGGTATGGGAGTCTGTTTTACAATACAGGCTCCTCAGTGTACGGCAATGCATCTTAACCCTTGTTCTGGAGACCCACTGTCCTGCATATTTAAATATTTTTAAGTGTTTTATATTGTTTTCTGTCACCACTGTTCTTCAGTACACTTGGGATTAAGATGTGTGGGTAAAACAATGTAAAGCGTAACATGTCACTTCTGAACCAAGAATCTGTCCATAACAGTGAATCTATTCTGAAAAAATGAAGTAAAATCTTGTAATTATAAAGCACTGCAGGGATTCATGCATAATCCGTAATGTAATATAACATGATTGTCAAGACAAATTCGAGGTTTGTCACATAGACAGTTATACAAGTACAACTTGTTATGACCCTGAAACTTTTATAAAGCTATTACATAGTTACAGTATAGGTAAAGGCTAAAACAATAAAATCTCTGCATAAAATGTTTCAACAAGACCTGAAGTCTGTAAATGTACAGAATAATATATAATATAATACAATATAATATCTACAAAAATAAAAGGTCATGGTTCTTGGTTAGTAATACAGGAAGCTGTAGGTCAGGCCTGTAGGCCTCTTCGTCACACAGACAGTCTGAACTTCTACTATAGCTTCTACCATACTGATACCTGAGCAGAAGAGTCAAAGCAAACCTCCAGAGCCCAAACTGAGAACCACCAGCAGCTCCCTGCAGACGTGCTGTCCCTGGATCAGTTTGAAACCTGAAGATGATGCTGTATGAACCCCAATCAGAAATCCTGTAAGAAAACTACACACGTTTAAAAAAAAAATACATCCTGAACAATTTTTTTTTTCAATTTATTTTCTGAGCATAAGAAACTGTAAAAACAACAATATCAAAGAACTGTGATACAACTCTTACACTTTTCAACAGTTTATTTAAATATGGAATTTCCTTTGAATTTAACATTTCTGTGCTGAATACAACAAAATGTAAGAACACCAAAAGTACTTTGATAGAACTTTGATATAAAAGAACTTTGATAGAACTTTTGCATAGGTAAGAGTGAACAGTTAATGATATATGTATCTCAGTATTTGAATTTGTTGAAAGCACAATAATGGTCTGTTCAAGCAAGAAATAAATGGCTTGTAAGATTACTGATTAAAATCGCAGGCTGCTTACTGACCTGTCTGAAATAATTGGTGAAAATCCCGCATTAAACTAGTTCCGTGATCTCTGTGTTTGAATCTGCTGCTTAAGGCCATAATAGGCCTGAAATGTCACACTTAAACACTTGGAAATGCCCTCTTCGACCACTTGTGCGGTGCTGCTGGACATTTGCCAGCACTCTATAATAATGCCACTGTAATCAGGGTTTTAGGGATTTTTCACATCTGTGGCCGCTGCCTCTTACAGTGAAGGCCAAAGTGTGGTCACATGCTCCCCATCACATGCAGAGGATTGAGGAAAATTGCATGGAGGCTTTAGGTGCTACAATTAAGTCTGGAAGGAGCGTGCCGAGTAAGCTTCCAGGTCACACTTCCCTGTCCCTGGTAGCCTCTGTGCCAAATGTGGCTAGGAAGGTCACAAAGGTCACAATGCTGTTAGGAAGGTCAGGAACTGTGTACAACTCACTGGCCTATAAAAACCAGCATCTACAGAACAACACCTGATTCAAAATAATATTAAAAACTTTCTCAATTAATGATCTGGACATTTAATCCAGTATTTCATCTGATCCACAAAGGGCCACTGTGTTTGTAGGACTTCATTCCAAGTAACAGACCAATTGATTAAACAAGGTGTCTTTCAGTTTATTTGACAAAATAAATAAAAAATCACTCTGACCCCCCTCTGGATAAGAAACATAATCTGCTTGTTTGTATTTTCCCTTTTTTTCTCTCTGAATATTCTCATTTTAGGACAAGTCCAGAAAAGCGAGCCCAAATCCAGATACATAAGGCACCAGTTATGGAACACGAGGATGTATCCAGTGTGGAAAGAGGGAGATCCCCGTTACAAAACCAGCTGGACAGGTGCTTGTTTTGACCCTTACATCTGAATGATCTGATTGATTTGAGGTCTAGTTATGACATTTATGTGACTTTATGTACCAAACACAGTTGTATTTTGTATTCATGTGTCTATTTTTCATACTCTCTTCACCTTTTCTCTTCATCAAAAGGTTCTAATGTTTATATTAATGTGCCTCTGTGCCCTGGATGATTGTGTTTACCAAAAACAATGTTTTTGCCCCAATATGTAAAATGCAGTACATAAACAGTACACATGCAGTAACATTTGCAGAAAGGTTGAAGGATGTGAATATATTTTCACAAAAACTTCCATTCCACACTTCCATTGAGTGAAATAATATCAGCATATCCAATCTTAACTGGCCAAAAGAATGGGTTACATGTTTTTTCAATTTTTCAACTCTTTATAACTTCGACATTAATGGGTGTAGCTAAACAGCTTATGTATATTTATATAACCTACTCTTCATAGTTTCCATATACAGACTGCATGGATTAGGGAGTGAATAGTATGCCTTGAAATGGAACCCATTTTTACATATTGATATAATTTTATTTCAAAAAGTGGTATGATGTGTACAAAAACAATTAGTGCGTTTCAGCAAATAAGGGAAATTAGGTCTTTTTTTTACCTTGCAGTGACTTCTGCATTTTGGACAGTTTTGTTTGGACAGTAGTTCTGAATGAACATTTATTATACTGGTTGTACAGTATTTTGTGTAACATGACTTGTATTTATGGCCGCAGGTGGAGAGCTGAAGTTTGACGTCCGTAATGATGCACCGACTCTAACTGGAGCTCGAGTAACTTTCAATATCGACATACTCTTTCCATCTAACCAGGCTGTGCTGCCTGATGGGCAGGTCATCTGGTCCAAAAACTGTGTTGTTAATGGTAGGCCTAGTAGCTCAATTCATTTTGTATATTTCTACCATTTAAATCCACGATATGGAAAATTTAGCAATAAACAGTATCCATGCATTAATTTCTCCTGTGAAAATAAGGGGCCACTTACTTTTCTTTACTTCTGTTTGGTGAATATCAGCTTCTCTAAACAAAATAAATATTTACGTGATTTATTCAATATTTCAAGAATTCTGTAGAAAAGGAATATGTCAAATTCTGAATATTCATTTTATTCTGAATTCATATACAACTCTCGGCTGTCCTTCTCTTTAACCAGAACGTCTCACTTTCCTTTACAGCTTTTAGTCTTTGTTAATTACATGAAACCTCATAGAGGATTAGCATGTAGTTAGCATATCAGTTGCATAGCATTAGCATGTCGTTTGCATATTTTGTACATTTATCAGCTGTCATCCTGGTTTCACACTGAATACACTGATTTAAAAGTCTCAAATGGTGGTGTACAAAAGGAATGACAAAATAGAATTTTTTTAAAAGTGGAATAAGAGCAGATATGCAAATTAAAACAATCAATCTCACACCTTTCTGTTCTCTCCAGGCACCCAGCGCCTGAAGGGTGAGCCCGTCTTCCCACAGGGCGGCCCGTCAGGGGGCAGCGCGGTCTTCCCCGACAGCTCTCCCATCGGAAAGCACGGAGACAAGAAACCGCCATATGTGTTTGTATGGAAGACTTGTGGTAAGTTCAGTGGCAGGCCTTAACCCTTAACGTCAGTTAAACACCAGCAATTTGAATCCTCCAGAAAATAGTTTACATAAAAAATGCTACCCACGTTTATGTGTCTGTACCTTACGTTTCTAAGTGCTTTAAATGAAATACATATGTAAAAAAAACACTGCACAGGAAATATCAAGGTTCTGGTGGAAAGTAATGCCCTCAAATACACCCAAAAATGAGTATTTTGTATGAGTATGCGTATATTGTTATTTCTTATACGTTTTATAAGGCAGCCCAAAACACTGTTGTGTATAAAATGTGTATAGGACACAGAAAACAGTTATGTTTATTTTGCCTGAACCCACTGAAATAGAAAGAGCCAGTGAAAATGAAATAAAATATGGGGTAAAATATTTATTAAACATTGAATAGGGTCAAACTGACTCTGACAACTAATTGTGGTTTGGGGGGCGTGGGTGGTAAAGAATTTTATTTGCCAATATTCTACTTTCTGTTATGGATAAAAAATTGTAATCATGTAATCATGAAAATGCACTAATGCTCGTCATGAATTAATTATTTCTGGACTTGCTTGGAAGCGCCCTCTAGCGTGTAAATCCAGTGAGGACATGACCAAGCAACGGTGACTCTCATTGCTGGTTCTCTTTCAGATTAGTTTAAATGTTTACATTTTGGGAAAAGATGTGCTTGACTGACTTGCGCTTAGACTTCATTTTAAATTAAATATCCAGACAATTTTTGACATTTGTGTTTAATTTAAAAGTATACTTTTGCACAGTCACAAAATGTGCAGTTCTGGAGACATTTTACTGCATGTTGTACTTGTATGGATGATACAGAATCTTGAATGTTTCGCATAACATCTGCTGATCTGAGTGGAAAACAAAGTCAGTGTATCTAATAAACCTACATTTTATTATTGTAAAATACCATATGTCAGAACACATACGTTTATATATATATATATGACAATAAAACCTACTTGACTTGACTATATCTATATCTATGTATCTATCTGTATATAGATGTTCCTTTAGGACCATGGAGCAACACAAAATAAGAAACAGAAACACCACAAGGCCACATGTGTAGACAGGACAAAAGAGAGTGCAAGAAAAAAACAAGAGCAACAAAACAACTGGACAAGACAGCTTGTGCAGTCGACAACAGCTATAGAACTAGTCTGACTGAATACAGTATTATGACAGATACTGTCTTCGAGCAGCAGAGAGTTTTCAGAGCAGCAGGACAGAGAATGTGCAGTATAATAAATAGCAGGCTATTTACAGAGGTAATTAAACTCTTGAGTTGTTTAAGTTGGAGATACATATTATTTCCTGCTATTCATCATGACTGTGTAATATTGTCCCATTCTGTTCATTTTTTCCTTTCTTTATTCCAGTGTATAATTCATTCTATGAGCCCACACCCATAGCTGTGCAGATTAAACAGTGCTAATTGGGGCTTTCACTACTTGGCTATTTTGGCTTTGTGGCTCCAAAGGAAGTTCAAGATTAAAACCTCAGACAGCAGACATTTCTAGGTGGATTACTATAACTTGGGCAGAATTTCATTAATTCGATTGTTTTTGCGTGGGACCTGTTTAGGAAAATACTGGCAGGTGTCTGACGGACCCTCCTCCTCTCTGACCATCGGCACTGACAACATTCCACTGGGCTCCTACATGATGGAGGTGGTGATTTATCACTACAGGAAGAGGGAAAAATTCATCCCCATCGGATACGCCTCCACTCAGTTCAGCATCACAGGTGAACACAACATTACGATGAGCAGTGATATCTGGGCATTAATGATGTCAGTCTAGTTTCTACATCTGAATCTCAGTCAGAAAGCTGAGACATGGTTGAGGTTGGCTTCTTCAGTTTTGTGTTGAAGATTAAGCTGTGCCACATATTAATAATCTGGATTGAACAGTCTGGAAGGAGTTTTGAAGTGACGGCAAACCCAGTCCAGACTGTTCAGTCCAGAACATTAATGTCCAGACTGGTCTCATTCTAATCTGATGAAATCACTACAAAACCAAACCCCTTAATTTTACCCCTTAAAATGAACTAAATTCAGACATTCCCTATCCAGGGAATTAATAAAACTAAAGGGAAAAAGTGCACGGATTAAGGCTGACTATTAACTATTGAATGTTCGCCTTCCTTATTCAAATGTACCCCTTGAATAATAGAACCTCCTGAATGAATGCCTTAAATTTAAGATCAAATCTAATTTTAAGGTACAATTAAATTTCAGAAATTAATGGCCACTTAATTAAAAAATGAAGGGGTTTGGTGTAATTTCTGGTTCTCACACAATTCTGAAACATGTGTATTATTCAGTTGTAAATCGCTTTGAACGAATGTGTCAGCCAGATATAACAAGTATCAACTTATATGTGTTAATATCTGAGACACACTCTTGCTGCTTATCTGTGTTACCCGTGTTCTGACACATGTATGTTTACAACATGTTTTCTCAAAGTTTAGTTAAGCATTTATGTGAGTTTTTCTGAATCCAAAGATTTTTGCCCATATCAAAGATGAGTCTCGGCTCGCCACACCCCTATGCAACATAATGCAAACTGTGACGCCCACTTCAGGTTGCCCAAGCCTGGCCATGGAGAACCCCCAACATCCACTTTGTAGTCTTTTACATTAACCATGAAATGAAGTCTTCTCCTGGTTGTTTAATCATCTCTCTGCTTCCACAGATCAGATTCCCTTTGCTGTCTCCCTCACACAAGTGAACGATAAGGATGAAGGTGATCAGAAGTTCATTCGGAACAGAGCTGTTGCTTTCAGTGTTGCCCTCCACGACCCCAGCGAGTACCTGGGGGATTCGGACATCACTTTTAACTGGGACTTCGGGGACGGCAGTGGCACTGTCATCTCCAGGGAGCTGGTGGTGACTCACACGTACACCACCACCGGCTCCTTCAAACCCCACGTCATCGTCCAGGCGGCCATCCCGGATCCGTCCTGCGCCACGCCTCCAAACTCCCCTACAGACGCCAGTCCAACTGGGAACACCTTCCTCTCAGAACTGCAGGCACGGCCGGCTCAGCTCATCCAAACAGGCAAGTGGGACTAAGGTTACAGTATTTTTGTCAGATCTAGTCATGTCATTACATGATTGAGATGATTATGATTATTGTTATTAAAATAATCATTAAATCAGCCAGCCAATCACCATACATACTATGTAATGGCAGGTTAACAAGCATGGTGCATTTTGTTAGTTTTGCACACAATTTGGAGGGCTTCCCCCTCATATTGTCTTCTGCAATTGCAGAAATAGTGGATAAAGTGTAATCAGTAGTTTATGTGCATTGTGTACAGTCTTTAATGAATTTAATGTGCAGCTTCTGCTGATTATGTATCATAGTACTTCCATGACACTCTCTAGTGTAAAATGTTCCCATTTAAAAACTAGAAAAGCCCCTTCTGATGATCTATAGTACTGTGTAAATGTCTTAGGCTCTTGTGCAAACTGTTTAAAGCAATTTATCTGAGTAGTGAGGGACTTTCTGCCAAAAATACATCAGAAAAAATGCAAACAAATAAGAAAGCTTTAAATAACATCAAGATTTGTTTTGTTTGTTAAAAGTATTGAAGTTTTGTGAGCTGGTGAGAGGAACACTTCGGTTCCAGGTTTCACATTGATGCTTCCAGCCTTTGTGTGGATTTGTAAAACCCCACCAGCAGCTCCTGATTTATTTTGATGTAGTGTCAGAAATCAGAATCAGAAAACTGGAGGAAGTTGCTTCACGGAGCAGTCACAACATGCTGCAACTTTATATAATAGAAAGTCGAAATAAAATCTAAAGAAAAAAGAAAAAATCTCAATATAATTGCTACATACAGAAATTTGTGGTATAAATACTATATATAGTATAGTACACATGTTAGTTTGAATTAATATATTGCACTTATTAGAGACTCAGTAGTAATACTGAATAATAAAAAAGGAATATTGTCCTAAATTGTAATATTGCACATTAAGACACAATATATTGCAGGTAATCAAGTGATTTAACATTCATTTAGAAAACTTCAAAAGATATTGCACATACTGATAATGTTTTAGCAGCCAATAAGGACATTGCACAATATTGCACATGGTATCCACTGAGCTGAAATATTTGAGGTAATTGGTCATACTGTTTTAAAATCTCAAACAATTCAGCTATACAGATTTTAAACATAATTTTCTCAGATGTATAAGACTTTTGCGCAGTATTGTGTCTGAAAGTGAGAAACATTTGTGCTTCGTGGTAGATATTGGCTGGCAAGCTCATTTGTAAATTAATTTATTTAATATATTTTGCAATGCTGCTGGTAAACTTTATTTCACATTTGGGATTCTTAACGAGCCTGAGGAGCGAAAGACGAAAAAACAGAAACACCCTGTCAGTCAAACACACACGAGCACACATGAGCAAATGAGGGCTATTTTAGCATCTCCAGTTCACCTGATGTGCATGTCTTTGGACTATGGGAGGAAACCAGAGCTCCCAATGAAACCCACATAAGCACTAAAGGACATAAAAGCTCGCCACAGAAAGGAACGACTTGCATAAAGAAGAGACACTTGGACAATGGTGCAGAGGGAGGTCTCCCAGAATTTCACATGATCATCATTTGCATGTTTCCAACAGAAAATTCAGATAAGGGGGCTGCGGATATCATGGGACAGTCCAGTCCAGCATCTGTGTCTGGCATTAAAACGACTCCCCCTCCTCCCACGAATGGGAAGCCGTCTGACCAAACTGAGCAGACCAGTTCTGTTATCCCAGCTCCTGAGCCTGATGCGTCCTCCACCACCAGCTCTGCCTCTGGAGTGAATGTTGCTGGTGAGTGATTTCCCTTCAGTTTTGCACAATAGAGTTTAGTTTCCAGCATCTGCACCCAACCGGAAACTTGCACTGCCTACTCAACTGTCTATGCTAAATATTAAAGATACAACTACTGGAATAATTATATAATACCAACTAATTAAATATCATATCAAAGCAAAAACGCACACACACCAACCTA
>JBBMFX010000128.1:4769607-4780802 GCA_037832545.1 Rhabdalestes septentrionalis
GGCGAGGGTATGGAGGAGGGAGAGTTCTCTGAGGCCAGAGAGGACATGGCTGCTCTGGAGAAGGATTATGAGGAGGTGGGCGCAGACAGCGTTGAGGGAGATGAAGAGGGAGAGGAGTACTAGAGGAGTTTTGTCAAGTCTGTCTTGTTTGTCAAGCCTGTCTTGTCCTTTTTATTTGTTTTTCTTATCCTTTATGTCATAAATGAAATAAAGAAGGAAAACTCTTAGTCTGTAGTTTTTTGTTCTTGTGTCATGTTCCAGGACTGCTTCACCTGCCTGGAAATGAGCTGTTGAAACTTCATGGTGCTATTATTGGTGGTTTAACAGGCTTTCATGTCTCTTTGCCTGTGCTAAATGGATCAAAGCTGCATTAAGTTGAATGGTTCCTTCCAAATGCTTTAAAGTGACAAAGAATGGAGGGCTCTGATCTAGGCAAATATTTGCAGGTAAAGAATTGAAGATGGGAGACAAAGCCGCAGACAAAACAGTCTGCATTGTTGTAGATAAAGGAGTATTCAGAGTTTGTACTTTGAACTTTCAGTGTGCTGGAAGCTTCTGCTCTGGCATTTAGGGGGTGCTGTGCATAGAGGGCAGCATTGTGCTGCAAATGTGCAAAGTATTGTCCTCATGAACTTGTGCTGACTCATGCTGTGAGTGGATCAAACGATCCAGCTGCAATCTTGAAAACAGGCATACCAACTGACTAAGCAGATATATTTTTGCAAAGTATAGTTAGTAAATTGAAGTCTTCAGGTCATAATGGTGCAGGCTTTGTTCCTGCCAGTATCTGACATATTAGAACTGTCATACCAGTAAATTAAATCTTGCACAACCCCCATTGCCTCCCTGTAGATGGCTGAAGAAATGATATTTACAGAACTTTATTTGCCCAAGATACGTTGGTAAAAATTACATGTAAATTATGTTCAACCCCTGATTATTTTTGTTAGCCAGAAATGTTAGTTTTGTTCATCTTTACTGACCACACCAGTAGTTTTAAGTTTTAAGTATGTCAGTGTGATAAAAATGGGTCATTACAAGTTACAGAACAGTCTGCGTCACCACCTAACCAGGCAATAGGGTCTCAGACATGCCCCGTGAAAGACACTTTCATTTTATGAAAGAAACCTGTTTTGACAAATTTTCATTTATAGTCCACTCAACATCTTCCCAATGTTTAACAAGACTAAAAGGCTGCAGTTTATTTAACCCTTTGATGCATGACCTACCAATACCTACACTCTTCCATGAGTGGGGCAAAAATAACCCCAACTAGAAATTATGCATTTTAGAGTGATTAGCATGTGTGTGCTCCTCTGTATAGGAGCATCTCAGAGGATATTATTCTCCTGTGATGAGAGAAACAGTAATGTCACTAGTTTACAGTGTGAAATTGTATTATACACATGCTCAAGCACATTACTCCAGCGAATGAAGTGTTTTACATGTTAATTTCTTCTTTCTTTTGAAAACAAACTTGCTAGAAATACCGCAAAAATCATGAAAGCAGGGCATGCACACACACACATGATATTGTGTATATAAGCTATCTTAGAGTTAGATTTTATTACAGGAAACTAAATAGAAATATCTGTAGAATCTACTCTTTCTCTACACAACAAATGCAGTGATGTTATGTAGCTTGGTTAGCTAGTGTTAGCGTAGTTAGCTAGTCTAATACAAAATAGTTGTTTAATTATAAAACACTGTCATTCAAAATTCAGGGAAATTGAAAATATGTTAATTTATGACAGCTCATATATTATGAGGTATAAAAATGATTATACTTACATGCGTGTTGCTGTGTAAAAATAAACTTAAGGGTTGTAATACTGTTAGCATCAGATGTGTGGATCAACAATAAATGTATACCTGACAGTCACATTGGACAAAAATCAAGGTTAAACCATAGAAAATGCTTGTAGTCATTTTTGATCCCACTTATGAAGCAAAGGGTTAGTCAGTGGAGAAGTGTTGTCTGTAAAACTGTATAGATACACATATATATGAATGTACAGCATATGACAAAAGACCATAGTTGAGAAAAGGTTTTATTTGCATTTGGTGGGTATGAGCTGGACTGTTTCACATAACAATGAAATTCCGTGTTCTGAATGTGGTTTCACTTTTCGTTCTAAAGTTGAAACATGAATGCACTCTAAATAAGCTGCTTGCTTCGGTCAGTGAAAAGATATCAAACATGGATGCTACCGAAGTGTATTTCAACTGGTGAAATGAATGCGAACAACATTTTTTTTTAAATAATGAAAAAATATTTTGCTCATTTTGAAATGGCGGGTGGCACTCTCATGAGAATAAAATATGTCAAAGTCTTTCTGCAAAACAGTGCTATCGCAAACCACTCCAGTGGAAAACAGTGAAACACCAAGACAGACTAGTGCTGATGTTCCATCACTATTACATGGATCTGATCTCATAAGCTTTCACCCGTTTGGGTAATGGGACTCACTGCAAACAGCTTGACAAATGCTTTATGATCCATATTTCATACTTAATTTGAGAAAAAGAAAAAAACTGTGGGCACTCCTTGCTTTCAGTATTAAACACATACTTCAGCAGTGTCTATAAACATAGTATTTAACTACATTCTACTGTAAGACCTGGAGCTCCATTTCATAGCTGAGGTAAGTCAATATTCTAAAAGGGTTCAAATGGAAAATGCAGTTTGAGTTTCTACAGCTTTGGATAATACACATGCTGCTGCTGATGCAGTGTTTATATTAATGTACAAAAAACAGTCAAGAGAAGTGCATACATGCATAGAAAACCTGGGACCAAACAGCATTCTTTGCGCAACTGATTTGAACACACTCAAATGTCCTCTCTGTAGTTATTATACACTATGGGTAGGTCTATCGCAGGCAAAAAAATAAAAAGCACAAACTACATAGCCTTCACATTTTCACAGTATGATTCTTGAACTAAACAATTGATATCTTTTCAGTCATTTTATTTTACAAAGTTTCGACCAAAATCATTTAGATATTGCAGCTAAAACTGAAGTCGGGTTTTGGCAGAAGAATAGAAAAGCCCTCTTGCTTCTTAACGACACAAACCTTCTGACACACTTACAGATGTCCCGTCTTCCTCACGTGAACTGAAATTCCTGATATTGTACGTGGTGCCACTAGGCCCATCTAGATTATCAATCCAATTGTATTTGCCCAAATGAATGGGATTGAATCTTTAGGTCTACTAATACTGTCGTGTAATTAGACTGCAGGTCAATTAACTGGCCAAATTAATGTTTGGTCAGAATTGCCTAGGGTGATGGCATCATGGGCAACACAAAGAATTTAAGACATCTTATTATATATGCATTCTCACACTCCAATAACACCAATAAAGATCCCCCGCTCTTTGTTTTTCAACAAGCCTGTCAGGTACTAATAAGCATATAAATACTGATTGGTTCTGACAACCTTGAATAACAATGAATCCAATGAACCAAAGGAGGCGGGTTCAAACCTTTTTGTGACAGTGTGGATGGGTTTATTCTCCGCTGATAGAGATGCAGTGACAAGACAAATCCTGAACAAAAGAGCAGGACTTGTGCACAATACGTTTGTAGCCCTTTGATGAAGTGTCATTGTCTTTATTTTGCTTGTGCCAGGAGATAACAGGGGTGAACAGGGTTGAAAAGCAGCAAATATAGGCATCCTTTCCCTCTTTGAGCTCCTCCAGCATTCAGGCACAGAAACACTTTCATTGCATGGCGTCCTTCAGTCCAAATACATACTGTATTGTAAGCGTCTTTCAAGTGGCTTGAGAGGACCCGTGAGACTGTATCACTTTAACAAAGCCTCGGACGGAGCACATCCATTCCAGCTCCTCTCTTCTTTCTTTGCTCTAGATTGTCTTGGTTTCAAAAAATCTGCCAGAAATATTCAGCATTATTAGTTTGCATTCTTGATGATCATTTGTTCTCATTAAAGAAATATATAGCTGCGTAGAACCATTACATTTATTTTATGCAGTGCTAGAAAAGGTGTTTACCTGGGACGTCTTTTTATCAAGACAGGACATGAACGAAGACAATGGCCAGTCCAATATTCAGCAGTATGACCATACAGATCATAATAGTATTTGGCCCCTAAAAAGAAAGCAAAGCGAAATGACTATCTTGATAGAATTATATTAGAAATGGTTAGTTCTAGGTTCTCAACCTTTTCAACATTAAGGCCCACCTATCTATCCCAACATGTTGCCAAGGCCCACTTGGACACATAAGATGATATTAAATAACCCATTGTGGACCAATGGCCTGTCTCAATTTTAGATTCATGGACCAATCCAAAACCTTTGCAGCCCATCAGTGGTCCACAGCCCAGTGGTTGAGAAACCTGGTTCTAGAGGACATCCAGCATCAAAAGTTTCATCTTATGAGATCACATTTGGCCCTGCAAGACTAAGAGACCCTTACAGGTATTCAGGATTTCCAGGATACTGATCCATCTGTGGACTTCTCTAATCAGCACAAACTAGCATCAGAGGTGTCCAGGCAGGGACAAAAAACATTGTTCAGCTCTGTGATGCTTACACTGGAAACACTTTTTGATTTATGGTGAAATTCTAATGCATCCCCTCAATTCTTTAAATACATTTCCGTATGTTTTTAAACAACAATGTCATGGTGTGTTCAAAGTCACATAAGTGAGTCTATTTGAGATAACTCACGCTGAGGCAAGTGTGGGACAATTGAGGCATGCAAGTTGCAAGTTGGTAATGGGAATAAGCTTCTATCGTTAGTTGCATTAACCTTGCGGCTTCACAGCAGTACTAAAGAAGCTAATTTTCTTGGTACAAACATGTCTTGGTTGACGGATTTTATTCGGGTTAAAAGGAAAATTGCCAATGTTTGCTTTTTCACTGAACTATTCCTTTAAATAGGAGGTCGAGCCTGAAGTTAGACCCAACAGCAACTAATCTTCTGAATGTCCCATTAGCCAGGAAGGCTGTGCTGCTGAATGGCAGTTTATTATGAGGTGTCTGAGGGAACACAGGCAGCTTTCTGAAGGTGAGAATCTGTCATTTTGAGGATCGTCCTTGCGTGCACATGCCTGATTATGAAAAATGTGGTCAGGGGACTGGAGCCAGGGCTGAATTTCAAGCAACACGATCCATCCACATCAGTTGTGGTTTTCTGGGCAGTAGGATATGGTTCTGTTAGCATAGGAACAGACACACTGCGTGGAAGAACACGTCCCTCGTGAACGGCCCCATTGGGAAGATGAAGACGGGGCTGATACACTGTCTTAGCATTTGCAGAGTCAGTAATTTATGAAAATATATGGAGGGTTCCAGTAAATGCATAGTCTCATACCACAGCGAATGGCTATGTTGCAGCATGCTTAAGGTACGGTGTGGGTAATGATGGGATAGAAAGATACTGAATTATGCTACCCTCCTATTCTTTCAGCTGATGCATAAACAGTATTTTCCCAGCACTGCTAACACAGGCTGAACCGGAACTGGGCTGTCCAGTCTTATCCACCAGGGGCCGGTGTGGCTGCAGGCTTTCATTCCAAAGGAGCAGAAGGTCACCTGTTTCCACTTGTTAATGAAATTCTTTCTGTCTTAAAGATATGGATTACACTGGACCTCCCTGCCCTAGAAGCTGGCACTGATTTAAACATCCTTATGGAGGTGTTCCTGAAGCCCTTGATTATTTGAATTAGAATTCTGTGCCATGTTTGGTGCCTGAAGTCAGATCGGTTGTTTTGCACTGGAGTAAAATGCTTATGTGTAAAACAAGTCAAGTCAAGATTTCACAGATTTTGTTAATGCTGTTCCCGAAGATGATATGCTCTTCTTCAAAGTTATACAACATGGGCACAATTTGGGCTTATAAATGACTGTTAGTTGCTCATTTGCTTTTAGCTATGTGCTTTTGTTGATTTTTAGAGTTAACATTATGTCAGGCAGTGCCAGATATCCCATTAGCGTCACTGCCAGATAAAAACCTTTTCTTAAATTTCTTATATCATTATATCATTTTATAATCACAAATAAACAATGTTACTTTATCTTCCATTAAAAGCTTCTATTGTAAAGCTATTATTTTGGACCTTTATTAGATTTTGCACTGACATTGATGATAATTTGACAGGTTTATGCACATTTGAAGATTTAAGAACATTTTAGGCACTGAAACTGGTAACTCTAATCAATACGTTTTTTTGTATTATTACCCGCTAATCATGTTTTGGGTGATCAATTACAATTGGGCTTTGGGAAAAATGTTCCTTTTTGGCCCAAGTATCCCATTCAGGCCAATTGTGACAAGTAATGAACCATGTATAGTGTAAAACTAATTAGATTTACATAAAACTGAGATCAACTTGGTTGTACAGTAAAAATCTACCATAAGAATAACATAGAACACTAAGAATGTGTTCTGAGTGCAGAACTGCTTCCTGGGAATTTTTAAGCACAGATGGGTAATCAAGCTACAAGAGCCAGGCAGAGGAAAGAAGACAGACAGTTCAGATGCCAGCTCTGATTACAGTGTGTTTAAGGTGGTGGGAAATAAGATATTATGGAAGTTTGAGTTGCTTTGGAACATTTTGTTGCTTTGTATAACACTAATTGACATATATTGGCGAGGAAGAAAAGCATGAAGATCAGTAATGTATGTTCTTCACAGTGTGGATGTATCTTTTATAATAATTTTGAGTTCATTTTTTAACCCAGCTGCCCTTTTGTTGGTTGACATTTAATTATCAAACTGGTCCAAAATGAATAGAAAAAAATTAAGCCATTATCAGATGTTAAATGATATATTTTAGGAAAAGTTGCTGTTTAAAGTAGGGATACACAGAATATTGTCTGCTAATCATTATTGCAATATTGGCCTTTAATATGAGCCTTTAACCAGGCATGGTATTTCTGACAGGGTGACCAATCACAGCTCCAGTTGAGTTACTGGGTATTGGAATAAACTGGGTGGTTGAACTGCAGTAGCCAGAATAAAGAGATCACATAAACTGATATAAAAACTGGCTGTTTTGTGACTTTTTGTCCAGTGTGTACAGTATGGAGAGACTAAATAACAATATTTAAGAACTTTTAAAGATATGGGCACCTTAATATTCTAAAAATCATCACAATAACAATATGTACCAGAACAATCTTGCATTACTGATGTTTTGTATGTGTTTTATAGCTGTAGTTTATAGGAGAAACAAGATGTTGTCATTATTTCAAATAGTGCTGTGTTTGAAAGGTCGGGTGAGTTTGTCTTACCTCATCTCGTTCTGAGACATCTTTGATGTCACTAGGGGCTTTTACCAGAGACCTCTGCCTCAAATCAGCTTTAGACTCCACCTTGGGAGCCGGCTTGATTGGCTTGAGCTCTGGTTTAGGCACAGGGCTGGGTTCAGGCTTAGGCGCAGCTGAGGGTGCTGGGCTAGGTTCTCGTCTCTGAGCTGGGCTACGGCTAGATTCTCTTCTTAAAGAAGGTGTAGCCTCTCGTCTCGGAGCCGGGCTTGGATCTCGTCTCATTGAAGGCGTAGGCTCTCGTCTTGGAGCCGGGCTTGGGTCTTGTCTCATTGAAGGTGTAGGCTCTCGTCTCGGAACCGGGCTGGGATCTCGTCTCATTGAAGGTGTAGGCTCTCGTCTCAGAGCTGGGCTGGGATCTCGTCTTGGAGCCGGGCTGGGTTCTCTTCTCAAAGAAGGTGTAGGCTCTCGTCTCGGAGCTGGGCTGGGTTCTCTTTTCGGGGAGGGCCTAGCTTCTGCTCTGCTAGGTGCTCTTCTCTCCTCCTTGGCCTCCACCTTGCTCTCCATCACTGGAGTAGGATGCTCAAGTGCGGGTTCGGTGTCTTCTGGTTCTCTGGGCTCAGGGGTCACTGGGCCCTTGGAGGACACTTTGGAGGCTGGGCGAGGAGGAGGTTCTTCTTCATCAGTGGAGGAGATGAGGCTGGTCCTGACTGGAGCTGAGGCAGTAGCCGGAGAAGGTTCTACCGCTATTGGCTCCATGTCTATTTTCTGCAGGGGCTTTATCTCCATATCGGAGCCCTGCTCAGCCTTGGCACTCTGGCGACTGGGGGAACGGGATGAGACCTTGCTGCTGGGGCCTGGAGGCTCCTCCTGGGTTGCAGCTGGAATGGGAGCTGTAGCAGCAGATGATGGAGTTGTAGGTCGGCTACCTGGTCTGCTACTAGGCCGACTGCCACCTCTGCTGCTGCTCCCGCTGCCTCTGCTGGTTCTGTCCCCGTTCCAAGTGCCGGGGCTGAGCAAGTTGGGGTCTGGGGCAGTGGCAGGGGCAAGGCCAGGCGATGGTGTGCGTGCTGGACTAATATTTGGCTTCAGGCTCTCCATTTCATGCATGAAGGGGCTCTCTGGAGGTGTGGGCATCGTCTCCTCTGCCAGCAGTGGCTCGTGAATGCCTGTTTCAGCGTTCTCATTGCTCTTGGCAATCTCTTGCAGTGCACGCTTCTTCAGGTACTCTGGGCCTGAGAGGGATGACAGAATAAAGATCATTAGTTACATACTATTTTTACAAATATGAGGCACTGTCACATTGTTTTTCAGTTGTTTTTATCATTTATGAACCCACACCATTTGAAATTATGCATATAATAAAACAAGATATGTGCACCGGCTTTCCTGTAATGAAAACCTAACAACCAAATATCTTATCACTTAAGCTTTGCAATGTCAACTACTGGTTATTGCTCACATACTGCTTTGTAGTCTTGCTTAGGGCTCTCAGAATTGCTTTACCGGTTAAAATCATGTTGCTGCCTGGCAACAAAACACTCTCTCTCCATTTGTGTCATTTTTTTTACACAGTTTGAAAATACTGAGCAGTAATTACACTGTGTCAGAACCGCATGGATATTGGACCAATGGAAATACATCACATTGGCTTAAAACCGACATCATGGGATAGGATTGGTATTTGCAGTTTGCAATAACCTAAGACATTAACATGATACCTTTTTGCAAACTGAATAAAAACATTAATTTTATTAAAATAAACATGAAAATAAAGTGTGGTCTTTAACAGGCAATGTAGGCTTTAACGGGCTGGGTCTTACCACTTCTGTCTTCTCCTGCTATTTAAAAAAAATTGATGTCTTCTCCACTTGTAATCATATTAATTTAATCAGGAAATGCTGTAACTTCAAGACAAACATTGCAATGAAGATACTTACAATTACATGAATTATTTGCCTTGAATGGAGACAGGACACCATAATATCACTTACCAGAATAATAATGTTATTTCAAATTTTAATCCTGTGGCAAATGCACATTGCGCGACTAATAAGACCACACGACTGGGGACCAAATTAAGATGATATTCACGGTCCTCACTTTTTCAGTTAGATACAAAAAGCAGTTATATATTTAGAACAATCTCCTTATTGCATGTTTAATGTTGAAATTCAAGCCCATGGCTTCTGGCCAGAAGACATTTGGAGCTAATTTGTTTGGGGATGACTGATGTTTGAAAACATTACAGTAATTGAAACTAATGGCGGTGACATTTACAAGCATGGCTGTGTATAAAGGGATATATATATATAGATTTAACCCCTGCTTATCACGGGGGTTTATGTTCCAAGATCACCCGCGTATAGTGAAATCCACGAATATGTGATAAAAAAAGACTTTTTTTATAGTATATATGCCCCATGCTCCAAAAACAATTCATTTTAAACTCAGCTTGTTATATTACCCTTAAAGAAAGTATAACGGTTGACTCCCGCAGTGCTAGAATGTAAAATACCGGTGTTATCCTTGTATAGACTGTACT
Source organism: Rhabdalestes septentrionalis (assembly GCA_037832545.1). Taxonomy (NCBI): domain Eukaryota; kingdom Metazoa; phylum Chordata; class Actinopteri; order Characiformes; family Alestidae; genus Rhabdalestes; species Rhabdalestes septentrionalis. The sequence goes on from JBBMFX010000128.1 coordinate 4,779,392, forward strand.
CTAATTCATGCATGCGCATTTTCTTTGGTATGTGCTGTCATTTTCTTTGGTATGTGCTGCCATTTTCTTTGGCATAAGCAGGTAAATACAATAATAAATACATTTACATTAATAAAAATACCGGGCTTTATAGGAGCAAAACGAAAAACAAAAAAACACTCAGAGAAACCCTCAAGATAGCTCCACACGAGATGCGTCAAAAGGCAGCAGTCAATCAGCAGCAAGGGAAATAAATAGCTGGATTGGCTACTTTCCCGGATTGGCTACTTTCAAACCTTCTGCCTCTGAGTACAGCGGTAGTTCACCATTCCAAGACGTGCTTTCTATGTGTTCTCTTAACAGTACCAAAAATATGTTTTACATGGAAATGTGACTGAAAATATGTTAATATTTGTTACACAATCTGTAAATTATATTTCCATAACTATTTAGCACTAAAATGCATGAAAAAAACCATATTTCCATGAAAAAAGCAGAGATGTCTGTGCTCGTCCACCACGCCCCCTCGTCCTTGTGCTGGTTTTTTATGTTTGGGTGTCTGTTCATTCTGGTGTCTGTTCATTTTTCACAGTGTAATCATGAGTACTTCAGTTGGGTCTTTGTATGTATATATACATGTGTATTTATATATATTATTTCTGAGAACCAATCAAATACTTTTTTGCACAACTCCCTCCACATGCGCGGAACAGGCAGATATCCTCCGCATTTTGTTTTACTTTTGTGATGTCCGGGTCTCATCCACCACCCCCCCCCCCCTGTCCTTGTCCTGGGGTGCTAAGTACTGCGCACTAACATAAACCTTGCATGAGGAGCCCCAGATGTCACAGCTTTTTCGTGGTAATATATAAATGTTCATATAATTGTGGTCAATTAGACATCAGCGTGGTTTTTCACTACACGTGGGTGCTCTTTGAATGCGGGGGGTTACTGTATGTATATAGTAGGGGTGTGCAGAGCGGCCGCTTTTTGTATCTGTATTTGTATTTGTTAAAGTGGAAAATAATTCGTATTTGTATTTGTATTCGGATAAAATTCATAATGCAGCGTGCAAACAACGTCAGAATCTCCTCCTGAGTGTGTGATTGGGGGGGCAGTCGGAATATCTAAAAGTGAAAGTGATCAATCGGTCACATGTGAACACACAGTGTGAACAGCACGAAATTCCTCCTCTGCATTTAAACCCGTTCACCAAGTGAAACAGGGGCAGCCATGAATTGTGTGTGGAGACGGTGTCGGGGAGCAGCGTGTGGGGAGCAGCGTGTGGGGAGCAGCGTGTGGGGAGCAGCGTGTAGGGAGCAGTGTGTGGTGAGTGATCCGGGGAGCGCTGTGTGGGAACGATACTTACTCAGAGTACCTCAGAGGTTCATGCAGTTTGGAGGCTCGACCCACGACTTTCTGATCGCAGGGC
>JBBMFX010000128.1:4780902-4792213 GCA_037832545.1 Rhabdalestes septentrionalis
AGGGCGAGTCCCGAACCACGCGAGTGTGACGGAGGGAGGGAGGGGGCGTGGCGTTCCGAATACAAATATTTTTTTAAATATTTGTCCGAATACGGTATTCGTAAAAAACACGTTATTTGTGCCAATCCGAATACCGTATTTTTATTTGTCTCCACCCCTAGTATATATATATACCAGGGTCTCTTGAGTTTGTGTTTTATATTGTGTGTGTGTGTGTGTGTGTGTGTGTGTGTGTATATACACACACACAGTGAAGCAGGGATGTGATCCTTCACCTCTCTAAGTCGAGCCTTTTTTTAGACACTCAAAGGTGACAACCCTGTGGATGAGCAGGAGGCCCAGGCCTGCCACATAGACATTTAATGTATCTGCTGCAGGACCTGTGACCTTGTCACTTCAAAAGGTCCTGCTTTAGTATAAATCTTAATCTTCAATAATGAACAATGTGTGTGACCACTGTGACCCTTGTGTTTCTATGTCAGTGGCTCCTTTCCTAGAATATAGACAGTACTGGGTAAAGATTTTCCCTAAATTATTTTGAGTGCGTGTAGGACTCATCCAACCATTTTCAGATTTGAAACAACTGTTATAGGTGTACTTTAATGGACAGCTTCTTCTTTATGTAGCTATTATTTTACAGCTATAGTGACTGAGTTATGCCATATCACATGGAAATAGGGATCTAAATCTAAATTTGAATGAGCCAAAACAGGTTTGAAGTCTGAAGTTGGGGATATAAGCCTTATGAAGCTAACAAGTACTGGAAGCTTATGCCCCACCTATTCAACTGAATTTTATTTATATAGCCATTTTACAACCAAGGTGTCACAAAGAAGCTTTATGGAGTCCAGGTCTGTGCTCCCTAAGCTAAAGGAAGAAACCTTGGGAGGAACCAAGACTCAAAAAAAGTTAAAATGGAGTGTGAATATAATTAGCTGTACACCCAGTTATTGTTTCATGCAAAGATTTGGCACTTTTTAAAGTTCTGTACTAACCTGGTTGATGGAATGAAGGCGACAGTTCTCTGGCCACCACTCGTGCAATACTGGACTCATTGTTGGAAGCCTGAGCAGCCTGATCGCCAGCCTCTGCTTTGCTCTTAGCATGGGCAGTCCTGCAAAGGAAAGAGATTTCTGCTATTTACTTCAACCATTCACACAGTGCAAACACAAGCTTGCACTTCCACTGGGTTAAGCAAGATAATTTCACAATTAAAACACTTAAATATTTTACCGCAAAGTGACTTGCAGAACAAGGTCAACACATCGTACGTGTAGATATTGTGTAAGTGGGGAATGTTTACGGGACAGACGTTGTCTGAGCAAGCAGTGTAGTTGAAATAAATATTCGTTTGACTGAGTAGTCCTGGTTCATTCACTTGTTTTGTGACAACATTGTAACCAATGGCTGAGGACTTTATGGGACCCAAATAAAGGCTGGGCAGAAATAGCAATACTCCAAACATAAGCTCAGGGGAACATCAGGCCTATAAATGTAATGTGAGATGGCAGCATTTCAGGACCACTCCGCAAAAGGAAAGCTCTGTTTACCCTGTCATATTATCTGCCTGTCTGTTTATCCTCTAATTTGTTACAAAGAAAGGGATATCAGTTCGGGAACAGTGTGAAGTAGCACAGGCTGTATCAGACAACATAACACATTTCAAATATTTACAGTCTCAGTTCCAGACATTATAGGCTCACTTTGCATGCCTGCATCTGACTGAACTGGTCAAAAACTGAATTAAGTGGAAAAAAGTTTTGTAAAAGCAATTCCCACCTAATCTTTCACGCATTTGTAGTAAGTTAAAAAGGAAAAAGGACTAATCTGTATATAAACTGAGCCCATCCTTTGACCAAAAGTGATAGTTATTTCGAACTAAAACATATTAACTCCTAGAAAGCTGACTATTAGAAATATTTGCTTGACTACTTTTATGTAAAGCCATAATTATATAATAATTATGTAACACATTTACACTGGATTTATATTCCATATCAGGTTAGAGTTGGTACAATTCACTTTTATCACTTATTTCAATGTCACAAAACAAGAGGCAAGAATGTTATTGTAAAACAGAACTATACACAAGGACTAAACGATATGGGGAAAATATTTAATAGCCATTTTTTCTGACAAAGATTGTAATTGCAATTTTAATGCATTAAATTAATTAAACTAAAAAAGAGCAGTGCAACCATCTGTGTTGTGTTTCCAAGCTTTCGGCAATTAAGTTTATATTTTTGTATAAAATCTAGTTCCCTCGTTAAAACTAGTTTACCTTTCTCATTTCAATATAAAGTGATTAATGCTTCAACTCTACTGCACGCAAAACCATATTAACAAATCCAAATCATAAAATATCTGCTTATATCAACCTTAAATTCCATTCGGCACAATTTCTCCACTTATTTTGAAGATTTGCGTGTGAGAAACAATCAATACAAAGTGACAACACACTTCTGTTACTGCTGTTAATGTGACTTGCTGACAAATGGTTCATGCGCAGAACAGTCCGTCTGTGTGCTGCCCTGGTGGCGTGCTGTTGTTAATCCTAGAGGCTTGTTTTGATGAGTGGACCTATTAATAATTTACTGCAGTTTTGTTCACAAGGTTAGTCTCAGAACATGTGAACAAGGCCTTTAAAATTCCCAGATCGGTGCAGTTTTGAACTCCAACCGCCGGAGCAAGCCTAGCAGCACATTTCTTCCTTTATGGTGCTCTCGCTATAGCAGAGCACAGCCCTGGCGCTCCAAGACATTCCATGTCGTCTTTATTTGGAAGATGGGACAGCAGTTGTCCGCCCTATTTATAATAAGCACAGTCCCTCAACACAAAAGAATCCTGAACACACTTCCCTGTTCAGGTAGTTATGGAAATCTGGCAAATAACAAAAACGGATGCAAATACACAATACATGGCATACAATTCCATGTCCACTCAGGTGGGGAGTGTTTCAAGTGTGTGAGGGTTGAACACAGAGGTCAGGTGTGTGGCCAGGGTCGCGTAGTGCAGGATTATTATTAGCAGGAGAGGGTGTACTCTCCAGGCACTGAGCTGGGGGAGAAATAAATTATTTTAACACCAAGCCCCTGACAATGAGATATGACCAAGGCTGTAATGGGGAACCACCCTATAGCCTTGGCTGCAGAGCGCGGAACAGTTTATTCTTACCAAACAGCTTCATGATAGCAGTGCATTAAAGTCGCAGACAAACCACAGATATAAAATACACACAGTGGCCTGATCTCCCTAGTTTACCTGTGTAACATAAACGAGGGCTTTTATTGGGAACAAGAAAATCTCTAAAAAATCTCTCGAAAATCTCTAAATAATCTCTAAATAGTGTTTGAATTGGACAGTTGAGGCATTACGGATTGTGATTACTCTGGGAATACTTGACATGCTGTAACGTTAGACTCAGCTCAAAATAGCCTCGCCCACTTTAAGACGCCGTTTAGAAGCCACTTCCCAACGGAACCATTAAAAGGGCTCCGAACTCCCTGTAGTGGACCTCCAGGTTAACTTAACTTTAAGGCGACCGATAATGTAATAGTGGTGTGTAGTACTGAGAAACCATCACTGTACAGCTTTGACCACATTTCTGCAAATAATCAAGTGTTTGTTTTTGATTATTTGCAGAAAATGTACATCAAATTGAATAATGAATGCATATACATACTGACATATTCTTCGATGCCCTTTTTGCCTGTGTTTAAACGTTTAAATTAAATGTAAATAGCACGCTCAATCACTTCTCTCAAACTGTGTTGCGTAGTTAAGTTGTCTAAAATGCAAATTAACTTACGTGTTTTCAGACACTATACGATGGATCTACCAACATAGGTGAAAAGTATATTGCATAATATCCCAATTTATATGTATATGCCATTATTTCTACATTTGAGAAAAATCTTAGCCACTAACGTTCAGCTACTATTTACACTTTTCATCTAATTTGATTATGGTCATTTTAGAACAATATGATGCCAAAAGTAGAAGTCCATAACCTAAGACTCCAGCATTTCTACTGCACTTCTATAAGACACTCAGTGTTTCTTTGGAACAGGAATTGCATTTGTCTCTAACTAAAGAAGCAAACTTAGGACACCAGACATGTCTTGGCTGCCATTAGGGGTGAGGATTTCATCAACAGTCATTTCAGTGTCCTCAAGGTTGTAGCAATATGATGGAATAACAGTCCCTATCTCTGCAGTACGATTATTTCATTTACATGGTCCTATATCAATTTACAGATCATTTCCAAGCCAGCATGCAACATTTGCCACCATATTTAGTGGTCAGATCTCAGTATGTGTATGAATGGTTACCAAAGAGTAAAGAATAATAGAACTTAAGAGTAAGAAATATGGCCCATTAGCAGCAGTAAAGCTATACTCTGGAGCAAAACTCCAGGAATGTGGGTTAATGCATCTGGTTGCATAATTTGCTTAATAATCAAGTGATCAAGTGGATATAGATAGAACAAATGGGTTATCCAGATCCTAATCCCAAGGTATTCCCAGCCACACAGGAGAATCTTGAACTCAAACTGTCGTTTAACCCCTTAAATCCCAGGTTTAACACATCACAAAGCAATGCATGCAGGCTTTGTTATGTTTAAGTTAGAGAAGCATGCAATTCCAGTTCCCACCAGCGTACTTTTTAAGGGGTTAATACAACTTTAAGTCAGGTCTGTGCATGGTTAGTGTAGAGAGAACACTCAGGCCCACAGGCCTTTAGCTCAGTTTGGTTTCCTGTAGTGAATTTTAGACCCCTGTTTATGACACCCTGCTCATTATTGAGCCTACATATGGTTTCCATATAGTATTGGGCAAAAATATAATATCTTAAAGCTTCAGGAAATGTTTAAAATAATTTGTTGCAGGTTAAGATTGGTGGTGATGGAAACCAGGGCTCCCTATGTCTACAACACAAATACAGCCATTTCATTTGCCAGTGACCAGTGAAATGAGTGAACTTCTATCTAAAGCTGATGTAATGTTGATGTTGATTATGGTAATGGTGATGAAATGGATTGTTTCAGGACAAAACCACTGCATAAGCATTTGTGTAATAACTCTACAGGAGGGATTAAACTCTTCAGAAATCTGGTTCCTTTCACCAACAATGAGATCAAATAAGAGCCTGTATGTTTCTCTAGAACAGCGCATTTCAATTCAAACCTCTCTAAACGATAAGAATAGTAAGAATGTACTGGCAGGATCAAAATAAAAACCAATTAAGCAGCAAACTGTGTGGGCATGTAGTGTCCATAATTCTATTACCATGTTGCCAAGCAGTGGGCGGAGAGACTTTTGACAGATGGCATTTCCTCTGAACACAATTTAGAGTTTCAGTAGAAAGCAGAACTGAAGGCTTGCAGGCAAATAGAACCTCTAATTGCGAACTGAAGTGTGTATTACTACACTGTTTAAATTAGAGTGTGTGTGTATATGTATGTATTTGTATGTATAAATTGATAGATACAGATAAATAGATAGATAGAAAGATAGATTGAGTTATAAGCTGTGTGGAAAGATGTACACTGCCATTGTTTTGAGTTCCCTCTTAACACACTGACCAAACTCATTTACCACCAGGTTAGAGTATGTCATGCCATCTGTCAGCAGAGGAAGGTGTGGGAGGAGACATTTGCTTTATGGCAGGTGCACAGGGGTACAATACAGTGTGATGCCAGGTAAGACCAGGTATGTCTAAAGCCTTCACTGGCCTTTTATGACAAACATACACAGAGAAACACACTCATAAAAAATAACCACAAAATATATGTCAGCTTTGGGATGAGAAACAAAAAAATGTCCCGTCACTTTGTGTTTGCTCTTGCAATGTATTTTTAGCTAAAGAGAGTATCAGTCATTTGTGTTTGTGTGTGATTGTTATAGCAACTATAGTAATTAATGGCAATCATGTAAATGAAATATGAGAAAATCAGCCAATTTAAATACTACTTGGTGCTTTTACATCCAATACATGCTCTACACCAGTCATTCATGTTGAACTGGCACAGAGAGAGAGAGTGTGTGAGAGAGTTCGGCCTCCAGATAAAGAATAGGTGTTGTACATGTATATGCTGCCAGTGATGCCACTTATTTACAGGCTGGTAATATTTATATCTACTGAAAGATCTGACACCAGTGCTGACGCAAGGCGTCACATAGCGCTCCATGCATATGGCTTTAATCAGGAACACCACAAGAAAAAGCTACTACATGGGGGACTAGGTATAAACCAGGTTCAAACTCAAGTTTGTCTGGATTTCTTTTTGCTTCTTCAGATTCTTGGGTATGTAAACTTGTTATGGGATAACTTTGTCATGTATAGGCTTAAAGTAAATGTATTTAACCACAGGTAAATACTTGTTAATTCCATATAAATGCAAGATTAAGACCCAGTCACATAACCACCTTCACATAAAGTCAAATAAGGCAGCACTGCATCTTCTCAAACTGCCACTAACACAACATCACTGGACAGCCCAACACTATCTGCAAACTCTGCTATATCAGACATCTGCTTTTGGCTAGCATTGACTTTTGGCTAGTAATGGGGGTGAGGGAGAGCCATCCTGCCCATTCAAAGAAGGCAAAAGCCAGTTGTGTTGTCTTGGGACTCCCAAGCACAGATGGTTATGGCATCCCCATAGATTACATTTACAAATTTCAGAACAAAAAAAACAAATTTATCAATCAAAGTCTTCAGCAAACTTTAGTGCTATTTATTTGCTATTTATTCCTATTTACTTGTTCATCATACTAGGCAATTCTAAAGTAGAAAACATTTCATAATGTTGCAGAGGCAATATTTTAGATTCACATAAACTCTAATAGATACATAAAAGTGTTTTCACTTAGAAAATCATGCCAGTTGATCAGGGGTGCTCAAACCTTTGCATACAACTTCTATAAAATATATACTGTAGGATATTTCTATATATGTATTTAAAAAGGTCAGTTAAGCTATATATTTGGGGATTCTCAAATAACCTCCCTGAAAAATCAAACAGCTGACAAAGACCCCAGTCCCTCGGAAAGTGAAGTAATTAACGCTGTTGAACTGAGAACATGGTGTAACCACCCCGGCGCTCTAAAGTTAAGAATGGGGCACCCCGGCTCATTGTCAGTGTCTGGGAACTGGGAGCTATCAGCTGTTGCATTCCCCTGCAATTGTGATACAGCAACAGTGTCTGGCCTTATTTAGGCAGGCCTCTTTTCTGACACCGCCACTGCGTGCGTCATTTACACCCAGTGCCATGGCCTCCGAGGAGCCTCGCCTTCCACAGCACCCCAGGCCCTGCTCAAAATACACTGCCCCAGGCCAGCACAGGCGTTCACTCCACCAGTCAACCCCTACCAGCTGGATTCTTTATCTGCGGACTCACCGCAGTGCTGGTCAGGACGTAAGTGTCCTTAGGTACAGATAAGAACCTGCTTTGATCCACGTCACACATTAAACAGACCCCAGAGACTACGACTGCTAATGCCATTTATACGCCATGTTTTAGAGTCAGTGAAACCTTTAATAATAGTCACTTAATGAGCCCATATCATGGCTGATCTGTGTATGTCTGTCTTAAAGTCTGATCCCTTTTAATCCTAATGGAAACAGGGAGGCTGTAAAATGTTAATCTAAAAAGAAGTTGGGACTTTTTCGAAATAAAAAACAAACACACATTATTATTAGACCCCAGGAAATAAAACCATAATGCACCGCATGCACAACAGTAAATTATGGGACCTTTACCCTACAAATGGAGAGTTGCACAATACACTTTTTTTCTGTTTAATTCAAAATTTGACTTATGAAAAATGATGAAAACATGGAAACATATCATTTTGCAAATTTAAATAATAGGTAAAAATGTTTTCTGTATCAAAGAATGTTTTGATGAACTATGAGTGAGAAGTACTAGTGTCAAATGAAATACTTGTGATTTTTAAGAATTCAAGTCCAGTATATTCTTATGATTATTCTTTATATTAAATATGATCCTAAAAATGGCACAGCTTAACAAGAGAGTACTTGAATTACACATTTCTAACAGGGTCTGTTCCCAGAGCACTTTTCAATAAGGATGGAAATTAAGTCTCTGCTGTGAATCAGAACGCAATTAGCTTTCTTCCGAACGTTAAATATTCAGCACTGAGTACGTATAAAAGAGTGGAGACCCAGCAAAACGTCCACTTTTGCTTTCTTTACCTTCTAATTACCTTGCAATGATGGCTGCGGTTTCAAGCCAGTGCCTTTGTCAGGGGCGTCAAGGGAACCAATGCCTTGACAAAAGGCATCGGGACAAATATTTGTAGCATGCTGTTTGAGAATGTGATTAAAAAAAGAAAAAAAGACATTTTGCCATTGAGAAGGACCAAACAATACAGCATTCGTAAATTGCAATCATAATCCTACCAATGATGAAGAGGGCTGCAAAATACTAATGAACCCTTCGAACCTTTTATACCTGACTTCAGTAAATATAAATGTGTAAATCAGACTACAATTAGAGATGTTTGTTCACCTACACACTCACCATTTGCTGCTCTTTTTCTTGGCCACTCTCCGGACCCCCCCCCCCCTCTGCGGATCCCCCCCAGCCCCCAACCTTGAGGAGACTATGCTGAAAGTTCTTCTGGGTTCAAAGACCTTTTGTTTTTCTGCTTGCTACTAAGACCCAAATGAAACAAAACCCAGTAGTGTTTTTTTTAGTACTTCTTATTTATGTAACAATAACTTTGGTTCTACATGGCAGAGGAGCACCAGGCAAAACTCAACATGTCGTCTGGCATCTTGAGCATCAAAACAATCCTGGAGAACTTCTATGTAAAGAGTTGTTTTGCCATATTATGACAATTTCTCTTTTGCTGCACTGCTGGCAAAATCCATACTGCTCCGATTCTAAGCTTAAGCAGTTACGGTGATTTTATTATTCAGCATTTTGAGGCTTCTCACAAGCCACCATTCCAAATGCAATGTAATCCAACAAGAGTATATTATATTTTCATCAAAATAAGGTCAAAGCAAAGCAAAAAAACTTCAGTATACAGTGTCACATTAGCAGCCACAATCTTGCCGTAATGTTACACCCCAGCAAAAGTGGCCTAGCCTTGGCTTGTGTTGACACATGCTGGCGTACTTGCCAAGCGCAGTCAGACACGCAAGAAAAAAACTCGCCAGGTGAATCTTAGACCACCTCAGTGAAAGACGGTAGAGAGAGTCCTGACTAGCTCTCTACCTTTTTGACATAAACAGGCTCCTGCGGGATCTTGATGGAGCCTCAGTGGCTGGGTCGTACCGCAGTAAAAGAAAGAGCATAATGCCACTGACGTACATAAATCTACTTGTCTCCCAGGTAAAATATTTAGATTTCGCTGTGCCGAGACAGGCTCTGCAGTTCATCGTCGGGATGTGCACTGTTATAAACAGCGGGCTAATTTCAGGTGCTGCTGCGGCTTTGATAAAATCTTCCCTCCTTGTAAGGAGATGCTCAAACAAAAACAAAACAGGCCTTTGCTGGCGGAGGTTTAACCTACACTCCTCCTGCACTGGTAAGAAACTATGCGATGTGCATCTAGAAGAGGGGAGCGCGTAAGTCGTTTATTAGAAAAACTGTTGGCAACAGAAGAAATAGCAGATCGCAGACAGTGTGGAGAAGGCTGTTCCACGAGCACTTATAGTCTGCAGGATCATTTTCCAAACATAATTCAAGGAATCGTCTGTTGCAGTGCATTCCACACAGGTCAGGCTCCAGTTTGTGTGGGAATCAATTAATTTTTTTTTTTTTGCAATGCAATTTTCTTCCCAATTTTCTAGGTAATCCTCCACCATTCGTACGGTACTATTGGAAGAGAGTGCTAGCATATGAGTCCTCAGAGACACTTAATGCATCTCTCAAACTGTCAGTAATGCAATTTCATTGGACAGCTCTACCATCTTGGAGAAGATTTCTAACTACCAATTCAGCAAACCACTAGCCCGTATTTTTCTGGACTCCGGGACAAGAATGGCCATTGCTTTCTCATGGACTGAACTCACAATCTCCTCAAGAAAATACATCCTGTGGAAAGCGCAGATTCATCACTTTCATATTATACCTCATTTTGTTTGTAACTAGAACAGGAGCAGTTATATCAACAACCTGACTACACAGTTACTGTTGTTGTGTGTACAGTTTTGTTTATGCTTATGTAATCTCATTGTAAATGAAGTCATTATTAACTGTAAAGAGTTACTGTAAACAACTGAAATTATTGTAAATACTAAATAAACATATCGATAGCAAGGAGTTAAATAAACCTGTTGAAGCTGTACTTTCAAAAATATTTCAGCCGCTTTTCAAATAGAGATAAACTAAGAGGTTTCAATAAACAGATTGGTCTCTTCAGAGGAGGGCCCACTGTAAACTGACACCAGGGGTGTCTGAGTAGATCATCAGTACTACTAGAACACCCAACAACTGCAGTGTGATAAAGATAAATTAGCACCAATTATAGACGGTAAGAAAAAAAGCAGTTCCCAGTAACAGTATCCATTGAATAATAATAATAAGATCCTTACTGGATGTAAGTCCACGATGCCTTCATATTATATTAATAAATCTTTACCTGGGACACACACTCTTTTCTTTTGGCCAATTTGCATTGCAATTTTATGACGTAAGTTAAATGAGTTGCATGTAATTGCACTCACACTGCATGTTCTACACTCATATTTAAATATTGTCGCTTACAACTCATTTTGAATGAAACACCCTGTAAATATGCTAAGTATATTTAATTAAGGAATTTAAGATAACTGTTTGTTCTGTTAAAGACCAAATCATGTTATTAGATAATTGGGTTATCTATATATAATAGAAGGTACTGAATCTGTGCTTGTGGATTACATTTCTTCCTTTTATCCCCACACAGTGTTAATTATATAAAACGAAACATCCGCAAAAAAAATAGTCTTTGCTCAAAGTTGCTGGTAATAAATGGAATTGGCCCAAAACTTACATGATCAGAGCATATCTATAGTAATAAATTGTTTAATTTTTAGTTTTAAAAATAGATTCTCAATTTTTTGGTGCCAGGCTGATTGGAAGATGACACATTGTACATTGTAAAAAGGTCTTCAGGTGAAGTTATTTTATTGCCATTTAACCTACATTGGGGTAACTTGTACAAGAAATTTATAAGCTTCTCATACATTGTGAAAAGGTATGTACAGTGAGTAACAAGTATTTGAACACCTTGCGATTTTGCAAGTTCTCCCACTTAGAAATCATGGAGGGGTCTGAAATTCACACTGTAGG
>JBBMFX010000128.1:4803311-4817591 GCA_037832545.1 Rhabdalestes septentrionalis
ACACTTTCAGCAACATGGAGAGACCACGGAACCGCGCCCCTTCTGGCTGAGCTTGGATATTACAACAATGAGCAGTCTTGCTACAAAGAAAAAAAACCCTTTTTCTCTTTAAAAACCTTATTGGAATTAAACAATAGCATAAAACAAAAAAGAAAACAATCGCCTCTTGCATTGTTTTACACTCAAAACTGTATCACCGTTACTCTGTCGATAAAATAAACAAACAAATGATGTTGAAGAAGGGCAGCATCCATCAATGTTCCGCATCTGACCTTCATCCTCAGGACCAGCTGAGCATCACCTCACTGCGCATGTTCTCTCTCCAACACACGCTTAACTGCACTTTGGGGTGTGTGTGAGAGAGAGAGCGAGAGAGAGAGAGAGAGAGAGAGAGAGAGAGAGAGATTCGCCTGCATGGACGTGGAGCATCAAATTCTTTCGGTTTCGGTGCCAAGACGTTAAATCGATGATGCCCTGCACGTGGCTTTGAAATCTCGCGCATCTCCTCTCCTCTCCTCTCCTCTCTCACTCACACTCTCTCTCCCTCTCCCTCCCCCCTCTCTCCCTCTCTCTCTCCTTTCACTCGCAACACCATCCTCTGTCATGGCGTCTTCCAACAATGTTACCCCCACCAACTGTAGCTGGTGGCCCATCTCAGCCATGGAGGAAGACGGCAGGACCCCCGACGGCGAGGACGGTCACGAGCCCACCGTGGAGAACAAGCCCTTCTCCAGAGACAGGCTGGTGCTGTACCACTGGACCCAGTCCTTCAGCTCTCAGAAGGTACCAAACATAGGTGGAAAATGGAAAATGGAGGGAGCTCTGAGCTATGCAGTTTCCTCACCTGGTTATGCTGGTGGTCTGTGTGTGTGTGTGTGTGTGTGTGTGTGTGTGTGAGGTGGACTGTCCTGCTTTATGTTTTCTTGAACGATCAGGGGGTTAAAAGATCCCCAGCCGACGTGTGGTCAGTAACATGCTTTATTAGGGGTCGTTTTTATTGGGTAAACATATCCTCATAATGCATCGAGAGGATGCATTGCATGAGGACCCTCTAAATAATGCATGTACGCGAGGCAGAACAGCTCCTGGTCCTGAAGTCGGCTAGTGCATACGATCTGTCATGTAACGGGGTGCACTACTCGACCACTGGCCTGTAAATAGCATTGCATGGGATGCTTTCGTTGGATGTCACGACTTAGCTCGAGCCATAATTAAACAGGCTGACAACGATCCCTGCTGAAAAAAGAAATGAAAAGTTTTCCTTGGTTACTGGTGTTTTTAAGTGCCTAATGGCTTATGGTTATGATGTTATTGTTTTCCATGTGGCTGGATACAATATATGGACAAAAATATTGGGACGCTTCTTTTTTGAATTCAGGTGGTCCTTTACATTTCGATTGAGGGGAAATGTTAATACTTCAGCATACCAAAAACATTTCAGACAATGCCATGTGGACACAGTTTGGGAGGAACCTATTCTATCCCAGCATGGCTGTGTCCCAGTGCACAAAGCAAGCTCCATAAAGACATCGCTGGTTGAGTTCATTGTGGAGGAACTTGACTGGCCCTCACAGAGCCCTGACAGCCACCCGATTCAACACCTGGAACTGGAACAAGGATTCTGAGCTAGGCCTTCTTCTCCAACATCAATGCTGGCACACAATAAATGGGCACACATTCCTTACAAAAACACTCCAAAATGTGTAGAGACTTCCAAGAAGTTATAGCTACAAAAAAGGGCACCAACTTTATATTAAAGTCTATGTATTGTAAGCCCCTGTTGGTATAATGGTGAGTTCCCCCAATACTTTTGTCCATTTAGTGTATAACTGTAAGTGTATAAGGTTTAATGAGTGACAGGACCCTCATTCTTAGACCCTTTGATCATATCCAGACTGAGATTCTCCAAGAAACCAGTGGTTTCCATTGGTAACCGTTAAACCAGCTCCCGCTGGGACGCGAAACCATCTGGGTTTAGAGCTAGTTGGATGTTTGTGTGATTTCAGGCCCTCAAGCTGTCAAATATACCACCTTCGCCGAGCGAGCACGGGAATGAAATGCCAATGCTGAATTATGGTCACCATTAGACGGGACTGAACCCCGTATAGAAATAGGATGGAGGGTTGAAAGGCAAGACGATCAAGAAATCTGTGCATTCTGTGCAGCACCAGCTGGTGCCTCAATATGGACAAAAGAGGAATAAGATATTATTTGCAAAATACATCGCATTTTATTGATGAAAATAGCAAAGAATCACTGGTTTCTGATCTCCAGATCCGATAACTATTCACCCTTTATTCAGTACGGTTCAGGAATTACAAGGTAAGCAATGCTCATATAGAAGTGAGACCCATAACTGAGATTGTGGTGCGAAGATGTCTGCTATAATTATCATTCCAGGGTGAGGACATTCACTTGTAATCTCAGTCACAGCTCAGGGAAGGTGTTTTTGTGGAGACAAGCAGGAGTCCTCACTGTGTTTCTCCACCAACAGCCTTTTTTGGCAAAGACAACAAGATGTAACTGTCAGCCTGTAGACCTTAAAGTCTTATTATGCTTTGGTTTCCAGCGTTGGTAAGACAAAGAGGTCATTTTCTTTTTATCTCCTTTTTGTCCTTTTGTTTCTTCCAAACTTCAGATGGGTGATTTTCCATATAATTTCATTTGTAGGCTCTTCAGACTGAAGGGGGGACGTGCTTCCCGTGACTTAATAGAAGAAGGAAGTTGGTCAAAATTCAGGATGCTACAGATTTGTAGGGATCTCTTTTTTTTTTTTGACTGGGCTCAAAGATACACATACATTATGCTGACTAATTCTCAAGTGTAAGAATCAGGTCTTTAAACACAAGGCAGTGTTCGAAGACTCTGCCAGTTTATTTGTGTAAGAAAAGAAAGACAATGACCTTTAGCTTTTTTAATTGAGCTCCTTTTTTTGAAGGGAATAGGAACGTTCAATATCTGGATATCCAGATCCAGTTGTGCTGTCAATTGACCTCCTACTGTTTTTATTCAAGAGCCCAATTTGTAGCTTGTTTACTCATCAGACCTGTCCTGACTGAAGGACCAGTTCGCAATACCATAAAATTGTGGGGTAATTACTGTGAATCTGCATTTGTTTTACTGATTAAGAATAGAAAATTCTTAAATATTATGTAATAAAATTATAACATTATATTACAAATAATATAATAAGGGTTTGGTGATTCTTAAACACATTTCAAAGTGCAGAAAAAGAGCAAAACGTGTCTCATTAAGAGTGAATTAGACCATTTTTATGACTAACAATTAAAATAGAAACTTATTAATTAAACCACAGGAGGTTTCCAGTCCTGGTCCTGGAGTACCCCCTGGTTCGCCTTGCACGATTCAGTGCTTTCTTGCTTCAGCGCTCCCACTTCAACTCAAGAAGAGTTTAACGAGCTGATTAGGTGTGTTGGGAGCTGGGAAAACCTTCAGTTGTGCAGAACAAGGGTACTCCAGGATCACCACGAGGAGCCGGTGTACTGTTATTTATTACAAAGAATGTCAGGCTTGGATTATATTATCCTAACTGAGAATCAAAGATGAATTCAAAAATATATTTTTTAGATTAGAGTTGATTTTCATTTAATGCACACATTGCAGTTTTACTAAAAGGAAAATACATAAAAAATTCACTTACAAATTTTAAAAGGAAAGTAAACAACACTAAACGGAAAAGGATTGGATTGTGTCTGATATTTGACAGTTGGAGTGTGATGTCTGGTTTGCTTGGTTGACGTCTGGACGTCTTAATCCAGACTCCAGACACTGTAATGATATTACAAGTTCAGTAACTGCTATCCTCATAGTGAGTCATAGCAATGCATTTGTTTAGATTAGAGTTTGATGGGACTGAACCCTATATAGAAATGGGATGGAGGGTTGAATGGCAAGACAATCAAGTGATGAGTGTTTTACTGTGCAGTGCTAGCTGGTGCCTCAACATGGATGATAAGAAATAGATTTTATTTGTACATTATGGGTTTTATTCGTAAAATATGGGAGAAAAGGGACTTTTTGTAAAATATGTAAGCATTTTGCTAGCTGTTGTCCAGACAGGTAACTAGGCATGGTAGGAACTGGGTTCCTCATTAAAAGTTGTTTGAATACAGCCCAGCTGTCTGTATTGTCTAAGGTCATCTGAATTAATGTTACTTTGATTTAAATCTCAGACTTCTAGCATTTTTAAAAAGTCCACAGCTGGCCTTTTTCCAAAAAAGTTTAAACTTGGATGGTCATCTGTGAACTTCCATTGATTTCCAAAGTACATAACGGTATCATTATATTGATGATATTTACTAAGAATGTTGATGTTAGCTGTCTCAAGTCTTCCTGTAAGATAAAGTTCCAGCTAGCATTTCTAGATAACTTGCATCAAGTCTAGATAACTTCAGGTTTGATACATTCCTCTACACTTTTGTGACAGTCCTGATTTTTTATTAAACCATCGTGGGTAGCTGTAGCTCTGATTTATCTTTATAAACTGTGTACAGAAACCATCCACACTCTTCTGTGATTAGTCGCTCTGAGGACACGGGCTGCTGCGGTGCTCAGACTAATTATTTCCAATGAATTTTCTCCGCAGAGAAATCCCCAAAGCTTAGCGTTGAATTAATGCCCTTCAAAGGGAAATTACATGGATCTAGTTCATCAGAATTACTATGACAGTGATGTCTATTGAGGCCTCTGTTTGTGTGTCATCTGTCTGCACACGGTTTGGAGGTACGACATGAAGGGCTTTCTCTAACAGGTAAGAGGGCCAGGTGTGTATCTGATGAGGCTTCGTTGAAAAAGAAACACTGTGTTTGAGCTGAGGTGTGTTCTCTCACAGGTGCGTCTGGTGATTAATGAGAAGGGTCTGCTGTGTGAGGAGCGGGACGTGAGCCTGCCTCTGACCGAGCACAAGGAGCCCTGGTTCATGAGACTCAATCTGGGAGAGGAGGTGCCTGTCTTCATCCACGGAGACACTATCGTTAGTGACTACAACCAGATCATCGAGTACTTAGAGACCAACTTTGTGGGGGGTAAGTATTAGGTCCCTCCTATCTTGATGGAGGCCGTGAAATCAAAGTCCACTCTGTCAGATAGATTGTCCAACAGAAAGTAGAGCCTCTTCAGGTTACAGGGTCACCTGACACTAAACAGTGTTGGATAGTAAGAGGACAAGCAGAAATGCAGTACTAGTGTAAGCACGAATAGACATGAAATATTATATAACAGCATACCAATGTTCCCAACTCTGATTCTGCAGCCCCCTGCTCTGCACATTTTATATATTCCCATTCCCTCATCACACCTAACACAATTAATCAACTACTCTACAATTATCAAACGTTTCCTGGGTTGAAGTGAGTGTGTAAGCACTAAAAAAGGCGAAACACTAAAACATGCAGAGCAGGTAAACCTCCAACATCACGGTTGGAAAAAGTGGTACTAGGCAATATATGAAGCTGTTAAAAAATCCAGTACAAAGCACTTTGGAACAGTATGGGGAAGAAAGATAGTTGACATAGAGTCAGTGGCGGTTCTAGACCAAAATTACCGGGGGGGCCAAGGGGGGGGCCAGTGTGTTTTTAGGGGGGCATGAAGTACCAGTGTGCGAGCTACAGTGTCCTGGAAAGTGGGGTCGGGGCTGGCGGAGGGGTTTGTTGCCCTACGCATTTGTGTCAGAGCGCATGTGTAGCGCTTTAAATAGTCTGTCTAGAACAAACATCTCGTTAGTTCTGTTCCTCGAGCCAGCGCATGTCGCGATCAGAAATGTATATTTAAGTCTTTGGCGGGGGGGTCAGGGCAAGGCCCTGTGTAGAAGGCCCTATGCATAGAGTGCTTAGAACTGTCCTTTAGATTGCTAGTAGTGATTGGGAAATTAAATCAGATTTGTTCCTTGTTTGTTTTTTGAACATTTGAATACATCTGTATAGGCATTTTCATTAAAAATGGTAGGTAGGATTAGAAAACTGCAGTAGACACCAGATGTATGTCAATGTTATGCATCCCACATCCTCACATGGAGCGCACCCAAATGTTCACAGCACATAAAAAATAAAAACACACCCTGGAAAGTTTAGATAGGTGTGTTGCACAGGCTTAGAGTTTTTGCTTGGAAACGGGGTATCCGTCTCACCATGATATCCCTGGGACCCCACGAGTTTAAATACAAACTGGCTGCATGAATGAAAGCGCTAAGTCACAGCAAGCAGTCTGTAACTTGTGTGTGTAGAACCGTTTGCCAGACAGCTAAATTAGCAACTCAGTTTGCATATATTGCCCCCCTTTTGTTAAGTACCAGTTGAGCCAGTTGTGCTAATTGGCCCTTTGCATTTCTTGCTCCATCCTAGATTCTTGCTTGTCTCACACCTGATTTCTTCATTTGTATTCATATCAGACTATTAGCTAAGACTGCGATGACTATGTTTTCTGGACTGCCTCCAATAAAGACCTCCTGCTAGAGCCTCACCTGTACTACAAATATGTGACTCACTGACACCAGTGACTAGCTTTATCTATTTTATCTCCACTGATGATCTATTTTATTAACTTAACTGACCATATAAGTGCATGCTGTAGTTTATAATTACAGACTGTAGTACATCTGATCCTCTGCAGTATTCATTTCTGCAATTTTTACTCCAGTCAACACTGGCAAAGACCCCCATAGGACCACTATTGAACAGGCATTATTTGAGTGGAGGATCCTTCTCAGCATAGCAGGGTGTGTGTGTGTGTGTGTGTGTGTAGAGCTCATCACACACAGCCAGTGTCATTTCTAGCCTGACAAAAGGCCCCAAACAAAAATATCCAGGCTGCAGTTTCCTGTGTCCAGAAACTGTCCACTGACGTTGGGATTTAGAGTGACGAACAGAAACTGTGCAAGGCAGATTAACAGGTTGGATGGTGTCTAATAGATTGAACACAGTGCTTAAAAACTCCAGCAGTACTACACTGTGATATGCTACCTCCATGTCAGTGCCACTGCTATGTTGAGAGTGATCCAGTTACCTGCTCCCTGGGGGCCCTGGCTATTGATGAATGCTGTAAATGGCGCTAATTAATGCTGCAGAGAAGCAGATGGACTACGGGCTACACTTGCAAACCACAACATGCACCTTTATGTTAAGTGAAGCTGATGAAATTGACAGGAGTGTCCGCTTCTCAGAATAAAACCTACCTTCTTCATGTAACATACAAAGTGATAGTGAACCCTCTGTCACGTGTGATTAAACCACAGCACACACTGTGAACAGAGTGAAGTTTGTTTTCTGCATTTTACCCATTTACCCAAGTGGGCAGCTGACGATGGATGAGCAGAGTGTGGGCATGGTACCGCGCCACTGGCAGTCTTGGGATTCAAACCCTCTAGCTTCCAATCACAGGGACAATTCCTTAAGCACCAGCCTGCCAAGGGTTATTATCTTTTAAAGTAGACATACAACTCAATGAGTAGTCACTGTATGTTGCAATGTTACATCATTTTGAAAGTCCTGGCGTATCCTTCTATCGTGGACCAAGTTGTGGTTTGTCTGCTTTGAGGGATACTAGCAGGTTGCATCTTAGTGTAAGTTGATTCATCCTGATCAGATATCAGCTCTGCCACAGCTGTTCTAAGCAAATTCAATCACGATGTCGGTGTTGTGTGTGGCCACACAGTTATGGAGGAAGAGAAACAAAGCCCTAAGGTGTACCGGTGATGGACTGGAAGATAGAGTCTGACAGTCTGAACTCAGTTCATCAACAAGACCAAAACACTCATGTTGTCCATGTGTACAGAGTCTGGTAATGAGTAAACAATGAGCATCAGAGAGGCCATGTTCTTCTCCAGGTGGATCAAAGCTTGATGGAGAACAAAGAGGACTTTATTTGATCTGAGACAGCAGGTCTGAGACAGAGGGTTAGTTGAAGCAGAAATGACGTGCTTGACTTGAGCTACAGATAACATCCCATAGCACTTTATAATCATAGACCATAAATCTGGACACAGGTAATATGAATTGAGGTGTGTTGGTACAGCAAATTGAAACTGAGAGCTAATGAGGATGTCTATAAAGATTCAAAGAACACTTGTCAAAATGGCAGGCAGGCAGGCACAAAAAAGGCAATATGCCATAAAGTTTGGGAAATTCAGCAGTTTTCCCTTGTTGAATATTGAGTTTTATCGGAGAGGAAATTTTTAATTTATAAAGACTGGCTGTATCAAAAGACTTGAAGGCAGCATAGAAGGGTCATAGACCCTGATCTTCATCCATTTCTGCTCTCTGTTATCATTCGCCTTGGGCTAATTAATATTATCAATAGTGCTGGGCAACAATGAAAAGTTTTAATCGTGATTAATCGCATGGTTTTCTGTGTATTGGGCACTTTTATTTTAAAAGTACTGCTTTATGAACAAAAGTACAATAACACTGAACAAAAGTGTTTGCAAATACTTTGAACAAATAAGGAGCTTTTTAACAGTGTTCCCTTTGAACACAGTTACACAGATACAGTTTAAATATTTCTGTAAATCTGAACTTAAACATTTATGTATTCAAATCAAATAGAAAGCCAAAGATATTTGCCACTGCAGGGCCTTAGCGTCCAGAGCATGGGTGCTGGAACCCTTATAGCTTTAATAACCATTATAATTTCTCATCATTCTGAGTGTTATAATTTGACTATTATCTGTATAAACTTAAATGGACAATGTATATCAAGCACCTTGGCACCTTCTCAGCAACAGCAAGTTAACATGTATAAAGGTGAAGCGGTCAAGCAAAGAAAAACAAACGTAAAAACTAAAATAATATATTTTTAAAACTACATTAAGGAGCGATAAAATAGACGGTAATAACGTGTTAACGTGTCTGGCAGTAATTATCAGATTAGTTTAAATAAGGGCCAAGATTGTGCTGATTATTCTTTTTAGTTTGCTTTATAAACACTGTGAACTATAGGCTAAAAGCCTGTTTACACTGTACCTTATGTACGAAACCAAGGCAAAAGTCTACACATGCAGTCTAGAGTTCTGCTTTTCGACCTCATGCATATGCATTTGAGCGGGTGTCCAGCAAAACGTGGGAGGAAGCAGGCAGAGATATTACTCATGTGGGTGATTACAGATTCAACTCTATTACACTTTTAAAACCGTGCGTGAAGTTGCTTTCTAGTCTCATAAGACGTGTCATTGAAACACTTTCTTTAAAAGCAGCAGCAGATATTGGGATAAGACAGGGACATGATCTTCAACACTTGCTTGAAGAATGCCTAGGATCAAAAAACACAGTTTGAAATCTGCATCAGATCTGCATGAAGGAGAAGATGCATTGCAGAATACACTGGTGTTTGCACACACAGTTTTAATATTTGACACAAATCTTAGCTGGGAATTAGAATTTAATCCCTGGAGAATGTTTTGGTGATCAAGAATTTATCAACACTACACTCTTGTCATCACTGAACTTTCCTGTTTCTGATTTATCTTGATGGCTGTTATTTCACTGTGGTTTTTAAACCCTGTGTTTATAGTTTTAGTAAACTAATATCAAATTTGAGGTGTATTATGAGTCCATTTTGTTCAGACACCTGGTCTGGAGTATTTTAAAAGCTGCAGTGGACTTGCATCGGAAAAAATGTGAAGTTCTGAAAAAAATTCATGTGAATAGTCCTTTATATGCCACCCTACCGAATAAGACACAAAATTACATTATTTAACACAATAATCCTGCAGATGATGAACATTTCCCTAAATGTATGTCATTGTCCAAGCTAAAATTTATATTATTATCCAATTTATGTATATGTCCAAGTGAACTTTGGCAACCCACGTATTTGACTGTATAAAGAGTCTTAAAGCACCAGAACAAGAACAGGAGAACCGGGAACACAGTTGCCCTCTCTCAGGACTGGACCAATGTGACGAGTGACTTCAAAAGCAGCCTGTGCTTGATTAGTGAGTATTAATGATCTGCTAATTGTCTTCCTGACTGGTGTCTCCTTATGTAAACCAGCATGTGCATCACACTTTCCTTCCTGGTCTTGGAGGGCCCTGACTCCAGAATCTCCCTGCCTTGCCACATGTGATCCAGCTCAAGAGCTGATTATTAAGTCCTGCTTGAGTTGAAGAAAGACTGGAGCAATGACCCTCCAGGACATTACGGAAAGATGACTGATGATAATGAGACACTACTTCAGTGAGAAGAGCTCAAGGACGTATTCACCCAGCACGGTCACTGAGCATCAAATTAATGCTTTTAAAATGATAATGATTCTATGCATCTGAGGGATAAATGTAACTAAAATTTCACTCTATATATGTGTGTTTCATTTGCAATCCGTATATGATTTTCCATGCAAGTAGAGAAGGTGGAATTACTGGAAGGAAGTAAAACTTGGTTGCTGCTCTGAGATTCCCCCTCAGGGGTTGCCATGATCACTCGCCCATGTAGGCAGTGATAAATGAAATAACCAGTGAGGCAAGTAACTTCCCCCCAGTGGAGAAGCGATGTAAACAAAGTGCTCTGGGGGTGTATGTCTTTTCCGTAGGCCAGAGAGTTTAAGCCAAAGTCAGCCCTGTCCAAAATGAGAAGTGGTCAGGGTTACTGGGCAGGCCAGAGCTTTGAACTCAGTAGAGCGGGAATAGTGTGAAATGTATTGTAGAGGCATTTGTTTACAGTGGTAGTGAGTGGAACAGGTCTTTAATGGCAGCAACATGAATATAGGTATCCAAAACCACCAGTGACATTACGTTCAGTGGTAATAGTAAAACAGTGATAAAACTAAATATTAACTCTCCAATCTCTCCTAAAACAGTGTCCACAATGTCAAACTTTCTGTAGAATGCACTGAAGACTTTAGACATCTGGTTCCCAGCAAACAATTCAGGATAGATTTCTCTACAATGGAGAATTTCAAATCAAACCACTCTTTATGGCTTTGTGTAGACCCTAACCACCAGGTTCCCCATTTTTGAGGCATAAAATTAGATGGTTTTTCAGTAATGCCGTATCGAACCATATTTTTGTGGGAGGGAACAATCGATGCAGAGCAGTTTGTGCTTGGTGCTAAATCCTATGCTAATTCATGGCTTTGAGCCGTGTGGTGAATGTGGTGCACCAGCCATGCCCTGATTTGCTGGGTCTGTCTTGTGCTTTAATTTGTAATGAGGTTGGGCAGCACTGAAGATTGTAAAGTTAAGACTGACTGCTGACAGGGGCGAGAGAGATAGCAGCACTCACTGCAGCAGACAACAGCTCAGTGTGGTGTTACAGATCCTCGTGTGGGACTTGACGATTAAGCAGCAGGTGCCCGAGCCCAGTTTTAAACCTTCCTCTCTTGTGGATGTGGAACCCGTCTCTTGTGTGTACTGTTTTTCTGACAAGAGGATTATGTTCACAGCTTTCACAAGAGGATGCTGAATAGGTTCTTCTGGCAGGGGACAATTTAAGAGAAACTCTTTTATATGGTTGTCTTTATCGGCAAGTGCTGCAAGGCGTCCTGAGCATCATGGGTCTGGGGCCTCTTGGATCAATAGAGACTGCATAGAGAATTCCAGGGCCTGGCCAATGTGCTCAATTGTGTGTGTTAGCGTGGTCTGAGGAAATAATGGGAAATTTGGGGAAAAAACACACCTAAAGCCATTTAGCTCTGTTAGGGCTATAAACTGCCTGTCCATCTTCACTGCATACATCATCACATATTTTACTGAAAATTAATCTCAAACAGACTTGACTATTTTATATCTAACACAGTATAACAAGCTGTTATCAAATACAATGGGCAGAGGTACGCTGGAAATGGGGCGAAATCAAATAACAAATTGTTATTCAGAACACACAATACTGTCATGGACACTTTTTTAAGAAAAGATACGATAAGATAAGAAAGAAGTTTATTCATCCAGAGGGAAACTCTTTTGTCGTATATATGCTCAATGCAACAAGAGTTCAAAAGAACAGAACAATAGAATAGTGCAATATCAAATAAGCTAACAAAGTGACAATATAACTAAAGCACTTTCGACACTTTAGATTGAGATTGAGATTTTGTGTTGGATTAAGCTGGACACTTTCTTGCACCATCACTGAATTCTAGACAAAAGGTTTCCGATTTTTTCAATACATTCCAATTTCCCACTTTCTCTGTCATATACAAGTCCTACTTTCCCTACTTGCTTGTCCATTAAAACACATTTACTAGGCCTGCCCCCCACATGATGCCACTGGGAGGGAAACAGCTAGCATGTTTTTCAGCCACCTGACATCACTCCAACTTTTTGAACGCCCGCTAACATGTCACTGGAAGCTTGGCCCTCCGAACCCAACCCTGTGCTGTGCTAAGTCCTGGCAAGGTTGGAGTAAATGTGTCCTGTTGTTGGGTGACTAGGGACAGTGACGGAAGACTGTTGTTGTATTCCAAGGCTGCGTTGCGGCAGAGCTCCCCCTGAGCCTGGTGTAGATGTGCAGGTCAGCCTGCGGGGCAGAGGCTGATTAGTCAGCAGGCTGGACCCGAGCCAGGTGCCTCTCGGCCGTCCGCTCCTCCTGAAACACTGAGACGGTGCAGACAGGCTAGGACGTCCCAGCCCTCTCTTTTCTTTCAGCTGCTGGCTTTATCTGTAAAGTGTTCCTTATCTCTCTTAGCCAGTTGGTGTTGAAATCAAACCCTTGGCTAAATGTGACTGTAATCATTTCTATCCAGAGTTGGTCGCTCTAGCCAGTTGTACTCTGGGCGTAGCATTATCTATGTCTATGTCTGTGTTTTTATGGCAGTATGTTACTTAATGGTCAAATGTTACTTAAACTAAGCAGTGTGTGTATTTTAAGTACTTATACATAACTACCAAATTAAATAAGCAGCATTGCAGTGATGTTATCACAGTTAAAGTGCGTTGTTAGGCATGTGAGTGGAAAGTTTTTTTGAATTATTATTTTGCATGTTAGTTTTATTGCAGTTTTTCAGTCACACTATACAGTGAGGTGACAATAGGCTTTAGTTGCCAAACAACATTGCTATTTTTGCGCCATTATTTGTTGCTTTCTACCTCAGGCTGCATTTGATTATCAGCAATCTTAATAGCTCCTAGAATTAATTGGCTAGAATTCAGTATGTGTCTCAATATTGCTTTCAATATTGTATTAATTAACACTAGTGCTGTGATCCTGTGTTGGAATGATCTGTTAATTATTGTCAGAATCAGAATCAGAATCAGAATCAGAAAACTTTATTTATCCCGAAGGAAATTGTTTGTGGTGACCGCCACATTACACAGACACAGACAGACACGAGACACCAGAATAATGTAAATTAAGAATAAGATAACGCACTATACTAGGATAAATAAATAAAGTCTAATACAAGTCTAATAAAAATTAACCCAGAAAAAATAAATATAATCTGAATAAAAATAAAGATTTGCAGAAAGAATGAAAAAAAACCCCAGAAAAATACAAAAAATGTATAGAGATATTGCACATGTTACATTAGTAGCGCCATCTACAGGACAGTATTGATATTGCACATAATATTGTGATTGTGATGCATTGATTAATGCCATGTGGAGGACAGTATTGACATGACATAGTATTGCACATACAAGGTCTCAAATATCATGTGCAATACTGTCCTCCACCTGGCATTAATCAAGGCATCACGATCACAATATTATGTGCAATCCACTCAGTGCACAAATCCACTCAGTTTAAACGCATGCCCCCATTAGCCCCATATCATGCCGCTCCCACCTTTGTACTTCCTTTTGGGGAACGGTGTGAACATACATGCAACCCTTCTTTATCTCTGAGCTTATTCGGTTTACTAATACGGCTTATCAATTAGCCCCACCCACTTTTATAGGGTTTAATAACAGGCGCCATTACAACCTCGCGACAAAAAAGAAAAAGACTGGCGAAGGAAGGAGGGACCGCAAACTGAATTATTTTCTTTCCCAAACATTCAGCAGTGCTGTAATTCCACTCAAACTCATGAGTGTGCAAAAGTGTGGAGCCAATCATTCCTTTATATTTATTTTGTATCACCTTGCAAAATTTTTTTTTATTCCTGTCAGACTGATCTGTGTCACACTAAGGAGATGAAATGAAAGTAATGTGAACAAATGTTTTATTGACAGGCTGCATAGAGTCTAAAGACACAAGGAGCCTAGATAAAGGAGTTCCAGCCCCTCAGCATTCATCACCACCAGTATACTGATCACCGCCCCATCATCTGGAACCATCTGCTCCTGTTCTTCACTGGTTCAGGACTTCAGTTAGACGCTCTTTGTTCTGCTTG
>JBBMFX010000128.1:4823661-4851293 GCA_037832545.1 Rhabdalestes septentrionalis
TCAGCCTCCCTCCCCCTGCTGGGAGGAGTCTGAGGAGCAAGCTAAGGGAAAGGTGTTCCTCCACATACCCCTCTGGTGTGACACATACAGAGCGATGAATGGAGGTCAAATATGCACTCTGGCACACCCTGGCACACTCATAACATTGTTCACATGCAGAGAGAAGGTGATCTGAGTCAATATTTACATCCTCGCCTACAATAACGCTCAATGCTTTGGTGCACTCGAGTGTGTATTTGCATACTAGTGCCTGTGGAATGGGGTTATGGACTGAATTAAGGAAATGGTATGTCAATATATGAGTACTCCACATCCAAAGGCTGGGGACACCTAGCTTTTCTAAAGGTTTTTAATACAGATGAAATTAGTTTTCCTCATCAATAACGTGACCTAACACGCCTATACTGAGGTCTGTAAAAACATTGATTCAGTAGCATGTACTTGAACAATAATCCTTTTAATTCCATTTATGTATTGGTCATTAGTAACATTTGGTTACTAAATCTTAATTTCGTTATGCTGTGTTAATTACTGTACTTGTGCTGATTTTGCAGTTGGGTAAACCTCTGACTTTTGAGCTTTCTGTTTACTTTAGAGCTAAAAGATCCTAGAAAGAGAGGAATCGCACCAAACATATGTCACTTCCTATGCTGATTTATTTGGAGTATGCAAACAACCACAATCTCGTTATCGTGAGAAATTGTTTCTAACCTGTATGTTGAATGATTTCTGAGACATTATTAATTGACAAAAATGATCATTGTCAAGAGATGTTTATTGTTTTGCAATAAGATTTCGACAATTTCTAAAAAGTTATCAATGGGGGCAAACCCCAAAAGTATTATGACTGCTTTACAAAATTAGAGTTTTCTTTCATAGTTAAATACAGGAAAGTTGTTTTATTTTCACTTTGGAAATGTATTGTTACCACATAAGCTTTCATACTGAATGGCAGGATGTATGTATAATATATAGTAAATGTTTATGATCCAAAAAAAATCATGAAGATTTTCAACAGGTTGGAGTATTTTTGCAAGCAAATGTATAGTAGGATAGGTTTCCCACTATTATACCATTGTCAGCATAATATTAAATATTACATAAAACTTACATCTTTTTATAATAATATATCTTTTTATAATAGATATATGGTCTTTTTGGACAGAACATCATTTGTTTTTCTGACATTGTGACATCTGGTTCCTGTCACTTTTACCTTTACTGGAGTCCTCATTTGGCCGAAGACATAATTTTCTTATTTGAGTGCGAATTTAAGGGACAGTATCCACCTCTGAACATCACAACCATAACAAAACCTCGCGTCTTTGGAATGGAAACTTTACAGAAGAAACTGGCACATGCTGTTGAGACATTAACAAAACTAGAATTTGATATGAGGGTGATATTAAATTTCCTAGTATGACGGTAGATTTGGGAAAAACAGCATCACACAAGAAAAACAATACCCAACCTTGAGTAGATGCAATATCTACTCAAACCTTTTAGATATTTGAATCAAATTTAGACTCTAATGACCAGATATGCTTCTAAAAATAACGTAGAAAAGAAGATCAGATCATCGTTTAGGCAAATCTCTTTATACACTGTGATGGAGATGGAGATAAAGGTCCCAAACAATTCTTAAAGCATTAGTCGGTAGCTGTTTTATGCGGACAAAACCGTTGCATTGTATTTGTAGTCTCCTCAGATGGTTTGCACATGCTTTGCTTACAGATCTTTCAAATTAGATTCATGTGCCTGACCTGAATGACGAACACTTCTGAAAAGTCAAGCTGGTCACTTTCAGGTAAAGATGGTGTGTGTGAGACGGAGAGAGGGGGAGAGAGAGGTGGAAAGGATGACCAGAAATATAGACTGGACTTTGTAGTGTCCTTGCCTTGTGATGCAACCAAATGACTTGTTATGCAAGACAAGCAAAACGTCTTTGTGTGCAGGCTGTGAACCTTGTTTACTCTAGTACATGATGTTTCCCCGGATTGAACCTTCGTATATAGTCCTGTGCAGTCACTTGAGAAAATTACATAAACTGCATTATCTGGGCAATCAGTCTTTATTTGCCAAGAGGGACGTTAGAGCAGATAATTATACGTTTAATACAATGAATTCAGATTTTTATCTGTTTGTTAGGGCAGTCTATTTTGTGATCTCGTTCGTGATCATGTCAGCTGTTTCAGATCACTGCTGGGAGCCAACTCACGTACATGTCTTGGTTTCTGTTCTGATAAATGAAGACAAACATATACAATTGTCATCACAATTTCCAATTTCTCCTAATCCCCTTGAATTACACACGCTGCTTTTTTTGCTTATATATTATATGTAATGGACTATTTGGCTCTCTGTGTGGTGCTGCATTCAAAAAGGGGCATCTTAAACTGAAACACTCCTTACATCTTGGGTCTGGCTGAACTGCTATATGCTGAATGGGAAGTAAAGTTGTTTTGTTCAGGGACATAAAAATGAGCTGTTCCTGCAGTTTGATTTCTCTGGACTGTGTGGACTTGGGAGTAAATGGCAACGGTGTTTACGTAATACATTCAACTCTATTAAGGCGAGGGGAATTCAGTTTTGGCTCTTTAAAACATATGACTTGTTACATGTTACCAGATTAGTGTTCAATTATGTTCATTCTCATGTTAAATATGATTTCTTTACAAACCATTTACCACTCAGAAAATGTTCAGAATGTTCAAATATGCCCTAAGAGTTTTGCAAAGTCCTGTACAAGCACCCACTGTCCTCCTCCATGCTCTCAGAGAAATATCTTCAGGGCAGAATATATAGTATTTACCCTCATGCATAGAAGTCACATGCCCTAGAAGTCCACATTCGTTTGCCATAATCAGTAGATTTATTGAAAGTAACTGCTCCACGGCCCCTCAGGATGGGAGAGGGGGGCCCTGACCGGAGCGGGCCAAGCTGGTTTCTATGGAGATGGCGAGCCGGCTGGAGCTGCTCCCACGCGCCCAGGCACGTTTCCAGCTGTTCTTGTCTGTGGCCAGAAATAAAACTGACAGCTGTTTTCCTCTGAGACAGTATTTCTCTGGCAGCCCTTTCGTCACTTTGCCTTTGACAGCCCTCCGACTAATTGAAATGTTGAAAGACCCATAACACCCTTGCATTAAGCTCTTTCCAATTGATCACAAGGTCACACATAAAAGTGGCTAGGACTGACAGAGGAGAAGGAAGTTCCACGGACTCTTAAAGATTACAACTGGAGTCTATTCCATCTCATATGACAGCGGTTTTTGTGACGGACAGCCCAGTGAGCCGCACGGATTAAGGCTGAGCTGAAGGTCAAGAATGATTTGAAAAATAAACTTGTTTTAAATACTGAGGATGCTGTTAGGATGTGAACGAATGTTCGTCTCCGAAGGACAGAACGGAGGCACAGCCATAACCACAACCACATTACCATCAAAAAAGCCTGGATTCGACGTTTTTAATAATAATTTAATTTAAACAGTAATTTTTTGGGTGATTTTAAGCAATGTCCAGAATGACTGAGTGAGCATCAAGGGTCCTTTATAATACTTCTGAGTAAAACATGTCAAATATATTTGAGTATCTAGTTTAACATCTTAAGGTTGTGATTAATAAAAAGAGCTTAATCGAATGACAGTTCTATGAGGGAGTTGCAGACAGGTTGGACTGTCCTTTGCGCCAAACAGCTTGATTTCTGCCCTGCCTGGAGCACCTGGACAAGTTCTTCGACCTGAAAGTAAAAAAAGCCATACGCTGTCAGGCGGGAGGTAAATAGCCAGCAGAGATGAGCCAGGCTTTTGTACAGAGGATTTGATCGAGCTAAGTGTACAGAGGCACTGACAGAGGCTGTTCTTTTGGGCGGTCTGACATGTGAAAAGACCTCTAAAGGCGGCTCCTTAAGCTCGTTGGCAGGTGAATGTTCATCACAGAAATGAATGGAAGTCCAAGGTCCATTTAAACATGTACAAACAAAGCTCTGAGAATGACTGATCGCTTCACTGCCAATAATTATAATCCTTTAAAATCAAAGGTTGACAAGTCAGTAAATTGGCCGTAGAATAGATGTGCTGTAAATGAAGATTGTTGGCTTCTTTTATTTTGAGCTGGTTTGTCTTTCCAGAGTTAGCAGACCGAAACTTTTTAGAATCTCCGCAATCAGTTCCTTAGACTCCTTAGAGTATCTCCGCATTCAACAGCGCCCACATTTTTCTGTTGTTTACTGTAGTTTGGCTATCATGCGTTTGAAATTGTGTTCAAATGTCAAATTGCATGCTTGGGAATACAGATAAAGCACAGCTCAAAGCTGAGACAGAAAAAATACCATGGATACTGTGTCTGTATAAATAAATAAATAAATAAATAAATAAATAAATAAAAACATTAAACATATATATATATATATAATGTTTTTATTTATATATTTTTTTTGTTGTTGTTGTTCATTTATATATATATTTATTTTTTTGTTGTTGTTGTTTTTTTTGTTGTTGTTTTTTTAATTTAGTTATTTATATACACACAGTATATATAAATATATATATAATGTTTTTGTTCTAATTCGGTATGTCTTGCTATCCCGCTGAATGCATGCACATATACGTCCACAACAAATGTATATGTTATGGCTTCTGAGTTTGCAAAAAATGAAACGCTGACAAGTTAAGAATTTGCACAAGAGAATTTAGAACATATTTGAAACAATATACAGTGGCCTAATGAAAAAAATGTCTCTCTAGCAGTCATACAGTTCGGGCGGCATGTATGATACATACCTTTAATGAAGTATTATGCTGGGAGTATCTACTTCTTTGCAAATTACACTGGGACATTACATCTCATGTAAGGAAACATCAATGGTACAAGACATTGGGAGATACTGGAGAAAAATGAACTACGCCAGCCAAGAAACTGTAAGTGGAGAGAAGATGATTGGTGAAGGTGATTGCTCGGTCCTGACTTGAATCCAAAACAGTACATGGGTAACACAATCACAGGGAGCCTCATAAGCTTGGGGAACTGAAGATGATTTGCCATTTGCAAGGGCTGGAATTCAATCACAGTTATGTAAATAGCTTTTCTCCAAAAGATGCAATTGCCAACAGCTTTGCAGCAAAATACTAATATAATTCATTAATATTTTTCAATACTTGTTTCCCTGTCATTTTTTAAACCTATCTTTATTTTTGCTTATCAGTTCATACCTAAGAACTTAACACATGTATTTTACTGTATATGAGGTGATAGAGCCATTGACACTCTGTCAAGGGAATAAGGGAATGCTTGTGCAATATTATCTGTCATCACCTGAAACACGCTAGCTGTCAACACACCACATGGAAGAGAAAATAACATTTAGGTCATAGGTGATTCTGGCATTTGTGCGAAAAACTGCCCGCTGTCTCTGTCCCACTAACAAACAATAGCACTTTTCACTGAACTTGAAAAGGATGAGCTGACATTGTCAGGCAGGTAACTGTGACAAGTGTGTGTGTGCATATCTTATAGAAGCCAGACGGAAATGTGTACAAGTGTGATTTTACACCACATTCTGTGTATAATGCAAACTGTAAATGAAACTCTGTTCAATAAACTGGCATGGACAGACACACACAGCATATCAATGGGAGATCAGTAATACTAGCCCGCTTTATGTGCGCCTATTAAAAATGAATGGCTGTGCAGTCATTGTGGGACTAGGCCATTGAGGACAGATGAGTCCCATATTTGATGCATGTGTGTGTGTGTGTGTGTGTGTGTGTGTGTGTGTGTCAGTGTGTGCACGTCTGTAAGCCTTCCAGAGAAAAGTCACTCTTCAGTAATGCCTGCAATCCGTCATCCTCCTTCTTTCTTTGTTTTCAACTCTTAGATCAATGTCAGTGTGTGCGCGTGCATGCCGAGCTGAGTGTGTTGTATCACTTTGCCACTGTCCTCATTCACATCAAGTGAATCATAACGCAGTGAACTTCACAGAGTCCATTCATTCTAAGGCCCTAGAGCTGATCTTTCACTGCACGTCTTGGTGTTCCACCAGTATGTATGAATGTATGGACATGCATGTGAATGCGCCTTTGTGTTTGTATGTATGTATGTATGTATGTATGTATGTATGTATGTGTGTGTGTGCAGGTTTGTGCATGTATGTCTGGATGTCTGATGACTGCATACTAACATCTGTGTCTGCATTCATGCCGAAGCCTTGGCAAAGGCAAAAAGCCTCATGAATAAAAGACCTATATGCGGTATGTGTGCTTTGTGTCACTCAAAAATAGAACACAAGTGATCATGCACTAGCACCAACAAAAATACAGCTGTGTTTTTTTTTGTAGATCATCGTAGTCTTGATGTTTTTGTGATAAAGCACGATCCGGAGCATTCCACTGCTTTTATGTAACAGTTCTAAAAAATACGAAAAAAAAAAGTACAACAAATGTTGCCGATAGAGCATTTTACGTCAAAGATACGGCCATGAAACTGCAGCAGGGTCATGATCAGTTCAGCTTTTTTTTTAGCTTTTACCAAATTTACCAGTCTTGTTTTGTTCCAGCCTGTCTATAAAGCATTCCAGTAGAGTTATTGCGGAAAAAAAATACAGATATGTTTCACGTGACCTCTGTATTACTAGATGTGCGCAGAATTTAAATCCACTTATAAACATAATTGAAGCTGTTAAACTTTGTTCTGAGTAAGTGAGTGGTGAAAAACTATCTTGTAAAAAGGCCTGTAGTAAAACATGTGGCTGTCACTAAAGCCAGAGTCAGAAGGTTTAGATCACAAACAGCTCAAGTGCTCCTGTCCCACGTGCTCACTAAAATGATGGTTCTACCATTAATGGTGACATGCAATAATCTTGTCCCAATTTAAAGTGACAGAACTGATTAAATCTTATTTAATCGACCATCTACTCTGTCAGCTAACCTTGCACTAAACAGATGCTGTTTTTTTTTTCTTTCAAAAAAGAAGTGGCACAGCAGTTGATGTGTGGGACATAAGAGGACAGGAAACATCAGTGAGGACATACATCTATTCTTTTGCAATTTTAAACACATTTCAGTCAGCTAAAATAATTTAAAAATTCATTCAAAAGAGCAGAGATGGGAGGAATCATCCGACATATTTATCATCTGACATATTTACCCATACTAATAATTAGCTGACCATCATAGGAATGTCAGGGTGGTTCCAGATAAAGGTGAATGTGAGTACACTGAAATTCAGAGCTATCATAAACAATTATGACCCCTCAGAGTGTCCTGCCACGTGAACCTCTCCAGGCACCACTATAGTGTGATTATACAGACTTCTCAGACTCTGGTTTTAATTAACGTATTCGTCTACAGTCCTCACTAAAATGTATCCACCCGGATGTCCAGCCTTGATTGTGTGCAGAAACTGTTCTACTTGTGAATTTTTCAGGCACTCTGTCACCTGCTAACGATTTCACCAAACAAGCAAAAACATATGGAAGACCCATATGTGTCCTTTGGTCACTTTTTCATTTCATCCACTGATCATTCAATGAGAGATCAATGAAGTAAGAGAGCATCACCTCTTTTATATTAGTTATTGGTGAATCTGGATGTAAGTACATCTGCTGTGCGTTAATAACGAATCTGCCGCTCTGTTTACACTGCGCAGTAGTCATGCACACATTTCGTGCGAGGTCATTGGAGGTTTGTGGATAACATATGGACTGTTGTAGTCAGTTATTCATTGCCCTAGGCTTCTCCCCAGGTCCAGTTGTGAGTGAATAAGCTCCAGTGTTTAGTGTACATGTCTATCAGGATCCTGGCTTACGGTGACACATTTCTTTCTTAGCCAGGTAACTTTAAGCTAAGTTCAATCCAACCCTGGATTTTCTCTTTTTACCAAGCTACATCACCAAGGCATCTTACACCGCATGCCTAACCTGCTCCAGGCTCTTTCAAACACACACTCAGAGCACGGATAACAAATACATGGAGCTCTGGAGAATATGTTGCATTACCAAACACATAGAAGTCCTACGAGGTACATTTTTTCACTATCACTGCCAAGTTGAACATTTCCCACAGGTGGAAAAGGTGAAAGATACGCACATCTCGTAAACTTGCAAATCATCTAGAATCCCGAGCTTCCCACTTGTCAAAATAACATCATCAGCGGCACAGTGGGAGTGGGAAAGTGATAAATTTCCCTTATTCTGACATCACTTAGTGTAATGGTGCCTGTAGACCTGTTGCCTTCAGAACCTCCAAGCTGATACTTCAGAGGAGGTGCTGTTCTTAAACTAGATAGGAACAGTGAAAATACTGCCTTTGGTTACTATTTCTGTAATCAAAAACTTTTCTTTGAAAGGCGCTCAGAGAAGAGTATTCTTCTTTCTTTGAAAATCAGACCAGAGCCAGGAGTCCGGGCACTAAAAATGCTTGAGGGTGCCCATGAACATGTCCTTCCTGAAATGGGGGTAAATGGAGAGAAGAACAATAAAGTGTTTTGATTGTAAATTACAAGAATTCACATGATTTTTCTTTCATTTCTTTTTTGTACCATAAACAGGTTTTGGGCAGTTTTGGGCATTTTTAGCTACCGATGCTGATTGGTCAGTGAGTTGAGCAGCTGTTTGGCTGTTTGTGCTCACTGATGTCATGAAAATCCACAAGTCTGTTCAGTAACTGAATCTGAACAGCGTTTTAAAAAATCACAACAATGTTGAAATATTTGATGCTGAAATGAATTATTTTGAATAAAAACACAGAATAATTGAGTTTTGCACTAAGATTCGTTATGGATACATTTATTTTGCACTTGTTCACATGCCCCCTCATCTCCAAACAACCCAAGAAAACATCATGATGTGGCAGCTTTCCTCTCTGCATGTCTCTGATTAAGCCGCTCTGCTCCTTCATGCCCTAAATGTGACAAGCTGTTTGTACCTTTGCAGTTCAAAGTTTGCATCTCATCAAGTGTTCTTGATTCATGGGTTTTTATTAAGGACGCATCAGGAGGTGACTTGTGGGAACATAATTTCGCATAAAGTACCATTAGTGGCAGCAGAGTTTCTTGTACTCCTCACTCAAATGCACAGTAACTACCATCTCACACAATTATTTCAGACCAATGTCAATTTTATAGGAACTCATTATTGATGCAAATGAATCATGGTCTAGTTTATTTTTAGGTATTTGCATATATTTGATTTTATTTAAATAATAAAATTTTTAGAATGTATTTATTCAAATTCATTATTTTCAGCATAAATCTGTTAATTGTGAAAGCAATAACATTTTGTCAGTTAAAACATATGAATATCATATAAATATGATGAGCAATCAAGCAATATTCATTTAGTTACAATTTCAACATTTAGTTTCAGTTAAATCTAAATAATTCAAATGGATGGGAGTTTTATTTGCAATTGAAATACATGAAATACTTGGAATTGGGCCAAACATTTCCATGAGTGTGATTGTAATAAAAACAAATGTAACATATTGCATTTTCATTCATGTAAATATCAATTACAGTGAAGACAATAAAAAAAAAATGCTGGGTCTTAAATCGAGACTGTAGAACCGAGCTGAGCTGTGATGTCATCAGGAACACTGTTGTTCCAAATGCAGACTGATAGTCATCGATAGACTGGACTCCTGAGGCAAACTTCCTTTGTCCTCCCTTTAGGCTGGACTTGACATATTCTGAACTTTCCAAAGGTTGTTTGGTTCACGGCTGTCATGAAATAACTAAAATTAGCAATCACCAATTAAATTTTTATTGATTGTTTGCTGAATAGGTCTGCTCCAAGACGACTCAGGGTTATTAAGCTGAGGCTATACCTACATCTGCTGTACCTGCTGCCTTTACTTTAGTGTTCTCTCTGTCTTCTTTTTGGCTTTTTGTAATGTTCTGTTTTTGTTTGCACTGTCCATGTGTCTATGTTTATGTGTTGGTTCTGTCTGAGTATGTTTTAGACGTAACCCCGCCATAGCCCCTCTGAATTAATGTGCATTGTTTCATTTTGTTACCATGTACTTTTCATTTAGTTTTGTCATAATGAGGTTTTAAAAGGGAGCCCTTCATTTAACCAGGCAAATGTGTGCATTCAAATGCTCCTTTGCCTTTACTTCAGAACCTTTGATGTTCCAGATGTCTATATGAATTTCAGATGTAGCAAAATTGCTACATTTCGTTAAATGTTCCGACCCCTCCCACTCACAATTATTTGTGAGAGCTAATCAGCTCTTGGCGTATGTAGAACAAGTCAGCTGGAGGAGCTTCCCAGGTGGCCCCTCATAATGCTGCCAGAATGCCAAGAGCGTGCAAAACTGTGTCAAATGTCAGAAGTCCTACTTTGAAGTATCTTAAAGTTTTATTTTTTATTGGACTTTTTACGCCTTGTATTATTACTGTGACTTTAAATGATATAAATGTCATTTTTTTTAAAAACATGTTTGACTGTAATAAATGTACTTGTTTCAAATGTCTACAGCATTTCCATATTATTTGCAAAAGTAAATAGCAAATGTTTATTAATTTATTCATCATCTGAGCCACTTATCTTTAACCAGGGTCAAAGAAGAAGCCAGCGTCTAACTTTCGGTGAAAGGCAAAGAAACATCCTGGACAGGTCTCAGGTCCATTGCAGGGCAAACATATACATGCACACTGATACCTAGAGGCAATTCAGCATCCACGTGAGCTTCATGTCTTTGAAATTTGTGGAGAAAACTGAGAAATGTAAACCCAGATATTCAGACCAGAAACCTACAGGGGGAACATGCACAGATGATTCTCAGCCACACCAGCCAGGAATCAAATCCTGGACCTTTTTGCCCTGAGGTGACAGCTCTGCCCACATATTATGATGGGCATCTTCAAGTCAAGTAAGTATACTGAACATTTTTCCGGGTGTAAAGTCAGAGTGTCCAAACTTGTGAGCGATGCCACACATCAATGCGTGTTATAAACAGTTGAAGAGGGTTGCCCTAATTTTAGCTGCTGGGGGGTGGGGGGGCGAGGAAACGATATGAAGATTTAATTCTCACTCTGATTATCCAGCATCCCCCTGATTAGACAGCCTGCAGAGAGGAAAAGAAGGTGCGGGAGGAGAGACAGAAGGGGGGGCTGGGAGGAGGTTAGGGAGGAAATAACTTAATTTGACTGATGGCCACACGGCCTGTATCACATTGCACAGACACTATGGCCAAACACAAACGCAAAGAAGCACAGACCTACGCTTTCTAATCAAGTAATGCATCAAACTGACATAACTGATGAGACTCCATTGTGTTCCTTCTCCACAGAGCCCCCCAAACCAGGCCACAGCATCGCTCTCTAATAAAACTGACTGATTGCCAGGGATAGTCTTTGCAGTGATAATGCCAATCACTACGTGCTCTGCAAACAAATGCTTACAAGTAAGTAAACATTACTCAGTGCACAGTTACAGGTGTATTTTAATCTATTTAGATAAAATAATATACATGTAATTTAATATGTTGGATGTATTTGTTTGTAATTTATTGTCAGATTTTCCACCTGTAGATTTGATTGATTATGGTTATGGTCAGTTCCACCCAATTGTCACAGTACTACCAAGCTGGCTGGGCGAAGGTCAGCATGTCCTTCTGAGTCTATTAAAGTGTCGCTGCATCTTTACACTGACACATCATTGGGAAGATCAACCCTCTTGTAAGGAAACTACCAGTTCTGTGACATTAGATAAGAGACACCCACATTATCAGAAATGATCCATGTATGATCTTATTTATAGTAGGAGAGTGGGGTCCTTCCTACCCACCCACAGAGAGTTAAGCCGAGTGTGTTTGCTTGGATTCCAGGTTACAGATGACTGTGACTTTGCTGGGGATCAAACTTGTGTCAGCACCACATGGGACATATTACAACCCACGGGAGAACATTACCATTAGGGATGCACCGAAAGGATTTTTGGGGGGCTGAACCCGAAAACCGAAACTGAAAACCTACCGATTGAACAGATGCTAAGATGCACAGGCATGTGCATGTGTGTATTCTCCTGTGTCTGAATGTTGACACGTATTTGAGGTGCCTGAGCTGGCGTTGACGTAACTGAGCGATTATGATGTTGCTGATGATGTTTATTTGTCCTTGGAGGTGGAAAGTGAGGGTGAAAGGAGGCTCAGTGTGGAGCGAGAGCCGAACGAATGGTACAGGAAGAGTGAGGGAGGGAAGGCGAGGGAAGGGGTGAATGGTTTTCTGTGAGGAGTAGAGGACACAAGAGAAGGAGCCTTGTGGGATGTTTCCATCTCAGTGTGGCAGTCACTGGCCCTGATGGATAACTACTGTTTGTGTGTTTATGTGTGTTTGTATTGACTGACACTACAGTGAAAATTTAATTGCAGTGCTTTACTGAGATTTATTACACACAGAATTTGTTGAATGAGACTGCTGCATTGAACACTGCTCATGAGGTCGCGTATAGCTCCAACTTATAAGTGTTTAATTACAGATTGTAACCCACACGTTGTCCATTTTATTCTAAGGCACTCTGTATGTCATTAATCACTATTTAGCTTCTGACCACTGACCCATTGCTGGTTAGACATTAAATTTGGATGGTTGGCGCTGTGGGCGGTTGGGTGGCACTGAAATTAATTACTCTGGTACAGTGACAGCCTGCTCTACCAGCTGTGCACATGGGGCAGTCACACTCGGGCTCATAGTGTGAGGGTGCCCTTGAGAACCAAACCATTTTTAGACCTTTTATTATCACTAGCAATAGTGATATTCAGACCCTTTAATTCTCTGCCGTTTTACACCTAGGACCCAGGTGTAGCTACAGTGATTTAATCACGCACTTCAAACATCAGCCCGCATGTGCAGGCCAACCTGATTGAGAGATACACCAATAAGCAACAACACTAAAACCACTGACATGCGAAGTGAATAACATTGATCTTTTCATTACAGTTGCAGCTGGGAAGGCTAGATAACTGTTTCAGAGCATTTCCAAAACACCAGGGGTCTCATTTATAACCGTTGAGTATGCACAAAACTGACCTAAAATATGCGTATGCCTCTTTCTACGCACAAGATCTGATCTGTGGAAAAAAACTTGGCGGCAGAATGTACGTATATGTGCGCAAAATCTGGCCCATGCCTGCGAACATTTTAAAAGAATAAAATGTGACGGCGGATGAAGAGATTCAGAGAATCAAAACTTTTTGTGTACAGTACAGATTACATTTCTTTGTGCAATGACCACAAGGATTTTTTGGCCCATGATGATGACTTGCTCATAAGCCGATTTAGATTAGCTAGATGTGTTTTGGAGTTTTGTGCTGAACTGGGTTCAATGTTAGAGACGAACCCAACGGAACCACACAATCCCGGTAGAAATTTCTCTTCTTACTTTTCCATTCGGTTGCCCTGAAGCTTTTTTCAGGTTCATGTCGGCTCCTTAAATATTCATGAGGTGATTTGCAGTTACCATGTATGCTTGAACGGGGGCGTGTAGAGTGCGGAATGTGCGGCAAATCCACGTGCGAACAAGCCCAAGTAGGATGCGATTTATTAAGCACGTGTTCATAAATCTGACTTTTCCTTTGCGTGCGCCATTTTCGTCTTTTGGTTGTACGTAAACGTCCAGTATGAGACTTTGTGGTGTGTTCCCAGTATGCATTGGTCAGTATCAGCCACAAATGGTCAGAGGAAGGAAAACTTTTGAACAGGTGACAGGGAGTCCAAGGCTTATTGATGTGTGGGAAGCGAAGGCTAGCCCATTTGTTCTGAAATTAAAAGTGATGAAAAAACTGTTAAAACACATCTTCTTTTACATCATGGGAGTGATTGGGTTTGTGAGAGTAGTTTACCTGGAGAAAACAGGAGCACTATGGTGAGAAGACAAGCTAGTGGATGTGGTGTGATGCCCTGGGCAGCGTTTTGCTGGGAAACCATGTGTCCTGACATTCATGTGGATATTACTTTGACACTGTACTGCCTACCTAAACATAGTTTCAGACCAAGCACTCCTTTATTGAAATGTTTTTTTCCTGATGGCAGTGGCCTATTTCAGCAGAATAATGTGGGCCTCCACACTGAAAAAACTGTTCAGGAATGGTTTGAAGAACATGAGAAGGTGTTCACAGTGTTGACCTGGCCTCCAATTTCCCCAGATCTCAATCCGATCAAGTATCTTTGGGATGTGTTCCACAAACAAATCCAATCCATAGAGGCCCCACCTCACAACTTACAAGATTTATAGGATCTACTGCTAGTGACTTGGTGCCAGATGCCACAGCCCAAATGATCAGGTCTTGCAGATGGGTCATGCCTCAAAAGATCATGGCTGTTTTGGCAGCACACATGCACCATATTAGGCAGGTGGTTTTAATGTTATGGTTGATCAGAGCAGTAATAGCAAGTAAGCAAACAAATTGCAGAGTTTGATGGCATTTGCAGTGTCACTTTCATTCGGGAGGTCAATTCATTTGTTCAGCAC
Organism: Rhabdalestes septentrionalis; assembly: GCA_037832545.1. Classification (NCBI taxonomy): domain Eukaryota; kingdom Metazoa; phylum Chordata; class Actinopteri; order Characiformes; family Alestidae; genus Rhabdalestes; species Rhabdalestes septentrionalis. The sequence goes on from JBBMFX010000128.1 coordinate 4,838,126, forward strand.
AGCTTCCCATAATGTCCTGAGTGCACCACAGGCTCTGGAGCCAGAAAGAAGGGTTAGAACATGGTGAACCTGAACGATCCATATCTAGAGTCTCTTTGTAGGAGTAATGTGGAGGGCTTCCCAATATAGTGGCCAGTGAGAAAGTATTTGAAATGTGTTCAGAAATTCCTTTGTGCAATTTTAAAGATCAAGGTCAATTAAAAATACTAACTTGAGGACACAAGATGAAGAAATGCCAAGTAGGGAAAAGGGGAAAAGGCAGTCATTTTGTGCAGGACGACTTTATAGAATTTTGAGGTGTGAGGGACGTGGCGACAGTGATCTCAGCGAGAGGGCACGTGGGATATGGGAACAATTGATGATAGTCTTAACTGCAGATGTGATGGCTTCCTGAGAGTTAAGCCTCGCCAGTGCTGTTTTTCATTAGGTTTTTGCTGTATTTCAGTGGAGACACTTTGGGGAGAACAGAGAGAGAAGATGCCCTAAAGATAAAGATAAAGATCTTAAAGGTCCATCTAGGATCAGGTACTGAGAATTAGCATATAGCTATAAATGATATGGTATATGGCATCAGTTTTTTTATGCTCTCGGGTCTCCCTCTATGAGTTAAATATTAAAAGAAATGTTTAAAGAAATTCAGGTAATTCAGTCAGTTAAAGTTAACATTCACCATTTGTCTTCAGCAAATAGACTTCGAGTAATCTGGACTCAGGAGACGTTTAAAAACACCAGGCTTAGGGCAACAGTGGCAAGGAAAATTCCATGGGATGGCATGAGTATTTAGATTGCAAATATTAAGCAATCACTCACTAAAAATAAATTGTCCTGAAAGAAGGTCAACAAGCAGAATTGCAAGGTTGGGTATAAACATGACGAACACTGACTGATGTAGAGAGTGCCTTTTTGGAACGGAGAAAGGAAAACTATGATTGATAAGAAAAACAGAACATTCCATTTGCCTACTATAATTACTCTCAAGTTTTTTGGAAAATGGAAGGAAGCGGCCAAATGAAGTTCGGGAGAATAAAGACAAAAAGGCAATAGTGCCTTATGGTGAATGGTACTGTACAGATATGTGTACCATGATATGTGATGTGTGTGTGTGTGTGTGTGTGTGTGTGTGTGTGTGTGTGTGTGTGTCTGACTGTCAGCCAGAGTGTGAGACACACAGGGAGAAAGACAGCCATTGGTGAACAGGGCTTACTGTTGTGGGGTTCCTCCCACACAAAAAAAAACACACATGAGATGTACATGACACTGAAAAAGTGCAGCACACCAACTGCTGGATCATTTTCCATTACGCTTATGTGAATGTGGCCTGAGGTCTAATTTCAGCAGGTAAACCGCAGTAATCTGATCTTAATAAATGGTACACTGCATGCCACAGTGTTGGCTTGCCCGTACCCAAGAATGCCTTCAGTACACACTGCAACAATGATGTCCAAAGAACTAGCTCTTAGAGGAACTAGTTTTGGTTAACCAAAAACCTTTGAAGGGACAGTACACCCAATCCAAGACCAATGAACCTGTGGTTAATGGTGCCAAAATTAATGATTTCATTGTGTAACCAAAGTGTAACAGCCACACAGAGAAACAGCTTACATAATCATTCATGAGGTCGTCACTGCTGCAGAGTAAGTGTAATTTCAGTGCTCCATGTCCAGAATGCTTCTGAAATATCAGGTGTCTATAATGGCAAAGGTTGCTAAGGGGGAACTGCCAGCGGATGGTGGATCACAGGCGCTGCCAAGTCTTTAGTTTTTCATGTAGTTTCTGTTTCAGACCAGTTTCAGTGCATGGTATTAAATGTGCTTCAATAATAAAGCAAGAGCTTTTTTTATCAGAGGTCCTTTTGTGTCACTGTGAAGAGGGGATTAGGAGGACTTTTCTTTTGTAGTGCGTTTGAAAAAGGCGGAGGAATCTGCCTGCAGTCGCCCGGGTCTCATGGCCAGACAAAGGTCATATTCTTAGCCATGTTTTTGGGGGACAGCAAATTTGAAAGCAATTAGGGACTGGAGAAGAGGTGACCCAGGCGCCTGTAGGGAAAGCAAGGCTCTGAAAGGTCGGCCTGTTTGAAACAAATGGGGCCTGATGCTGTTAGATTTGGTGCGTCACATTGGCGCTTGTTCACTTGTCACAAGATTATTCTTCCCCCCCAAAGAACAAATTACCTTTTGTCACTTTTTATAACTGGCATATATTTAGCTCTTAGAGCAGTTGGGCCGATTATCATCCAATTTTTGATTTAGTTCCACCATAAAAATGTTTTATGAATGGACCATTTCTGTTCTTCCATTCATCGTGTAATATTTATGCAGTGTAAAGAGCAGCTGATGCTTTTGAAAGGTGTAAAAGGTTATGGTATTTGAGTGAAAATATCTTACAGCTCCAGAGGTTCATAAGGCATCCTGTGAGGTCCTTTGTTTAGTGAGTGTTGTGAGAATGTGAAGGATTAAGGGGTCTGTGAAACTCAGGGCAGCCCCAACATCCAGTCCTGGTTGGCGCCAGACAGACAGTGTTGTAGCAGTTTCTCTCAGAGAGCGTTCTATCACTCAGACTCAGTAAACACAGCAGATCGAGAAAACTGGGCCAGAGCTAGTGGGGCACCATGCATTTGGATTCTTGTGGAGAAAAATGAAGGGGGGAACAGCACCCTAAACAGAGCCATATGGAATATTTAACTGCTTGACATGCTGGTTAAACCAGTAAAAATACCTGAACAGAGGATCAGTATAATGAAGTGCATGACTGCTCTCACATCAGGAAGTTATTTTACAATAAGTACTACTACTTCTACTACTACTACTACTAATAATAATAATAATAATAATAATAATAATAATAATGATGGGTTATTCTCCATATTCTCAAGTACAGGGTATAACTTCGTTAGGCAGTTTTATGCAGATCTGTTCAAGGACAAATAGTAGGATTTATAGTTTAAATACCCACATCCTACACTTTTCTTCTTTTTTTTTTTACAGTTTGTGTGCTGTTTGTGTGGTTTTATGGACCAAAAGAGCCATAATTATTTTTTCATGTCCTCCATTAAAACACGTCCATTTACTCGGGCGGTTTTGCCTTAAAGCCTGATATTTATAAAAATGAGCTCTGTTATGATTGAGTGTGGTTTATTGTGCCTCATTCCGCAGGAAACCCAAGCTGAAACATTCTTCATAAGGACAGTATGAGTGGGTGGGGCTAAACTGTTGTAGGCCGAATGGGTGGATTTATGTCATGGTTTCCATGACATCATGGTACAGTTAACTCAAAACAGGCTATATTGCACATATACACATACTCTCCATACTAATTTTGTTTTTGGGGGTTTAATGCATTAATTAAAAAAACAAAACAATGATCTTTTCATGAAATGAACCTTTTAATACAAACTATTTGCACATATATGTATCTGCAGGGGTTAATCTGATGCTCAGTATATGTATTGTTCCGATGTGGGCCAGAATCACTGGACTGTATATCTGAAGAAGACTGAACTATAACATTTAACTAAACTCATAAGCGAGATATAAAGATGAGGACATGAGTAACACTGATGAGCATCAAATCTCAGATAGCTCCCTTCTTGGTGCACTACGAAGGAATTAAAAAGGGAAATATTATGCAAAACTTAGTTTAAAAAAGTATAATAGGTCTATGGGCTATAAAAATATGTTCTTTGCACTAGATCACTCTCACATAAAGAGACATCGCCGGCTTTAGTCTTCAGTTTTGGTCCCTTTCAAAACGAGCTGTTTCAGGGCTCTGTCCCTTTTATGCAAATAAGCGGTAATGGCCATGCCCCACCCACCAGAGGCCTATGAAATATAATGAAACGATCAAACTATTTCTTTCTTACTGCGATAGAAACACCAAAGGCAATGTGTCTGAAATTTTAGTGCATAGTACATTTACACTGACAACCAAGCTAAAACTCACTGAAAGTGAACAGATGCTGCACTAATAATGGACAAAAAAAAGCAATGTGCAGCGATGCACACTATGCACTTTAAACAGACACCATTTTGACCACGTAGCGGAAGGGGAGGGACTTTCAACAAGTTTTCAGATGCATGCCCAAGCGGAGGCAAATGTTTTTTATAAATGTAAGTAATGTAAATAAATGTATTTTACTATCTACTGTGATATAACCAGTTAACACACAATAAAATAATTTTTGGGATTAAGTAAAGAATGCATTAACATGATAATGACTCACTTATGTGCCCAACCCTAGTTTTATATTATTGAAATCAGTGATTTTTAACTTTTGAACATGAGTGAATCTGAGAGCTGAATGTTTTTGCCTGTTCAAAAACACAGTGGCATATTATGCATGTTAGTGGGGCAGACTTAGGATAATAGTGATGCTGATGCATGAACCCAGGGTTGGCATCTGCTGCAAGAAGTCATGAATGTAAGCAAACCTTTCAGGTGATTTAGGGAGCTTGTGGAAGGTCAGCTGAATGAACTAAGGAGGAATTTTAGCTTTGCATGGTACATCAATCCTGATTCGGACCCAAAGCATTTTTACATAACAACAATCACACACAAACACATACAAACACACAAATACACACATACACACACACACGCACACAAACACACAAATACACACACACACACGCACACATACACACAAGTCTTACTCTATTTCAGTTAAATACAAAAAATGTTTTTGTTTTTATTTTTAATTATAGATCATACTGGGTATTGCCAACATTAGAAAGATTGTATGTCCTTTTTGTCTTCCTTTTACATATAGTCTAAAAAGACAAGCTTTCAGATTACCTGGACAGAAAGAAATGATCTTGGCTTGAGTTAAACTGTGCTGGTGCAGAGCCAACACAGCAGGGGTGTTCCCAGTATGCAGTAGTTAGTACCTGCCAAGTCTAGCCAAAGGATTCTTTCTAAAGCAGTGTATAGCATTCGCACACTGTTGATGACTGTGTATGACGTGTAAAATACACAAAATCACTTTGTTTTATCCAGACATATTTACTGTCAGCTGTAAATTCTAAATAAAATGTTACACTCCATTCACATAATGGGGGTGTAGATGGTCAGGATAAACAAACTAATGTCTAGATTAAACATTTTGACATGGTCATTTCAACATGTAGCTTGTTTAAGAGTAAATTCCTTGGTTAATCTATTAACTCCTGCCATTCCTGTCATTTGTACAGAAATTTGTGAAATGAAGTGAAATGATCATAAACATTTATATGACCCGTGGTGCCATTACCGTGTCCAAGCGGTACAGAATTACTATGTAAGTCACATATGACCAAATTATGTATTAATTTTGACCACATCTGAATACTTAAAAATTACTTACAAATTGTGGATTTTTTTAATCTATAAGATCTAAAAATCTAAAAATGCTTAAAATACATAAGGAAGGTGTGTGCATGTGCAGTCTATAAACAGTACATTTTAAGTACATCTGTTTTGCCTCAGGAGGATTTCTGCCATTGCCAGGAGCAATTGAATGCAAACTGCTCTAAGTAGACTGTAGGAGTTTCTGGATTTCTGCATACATATGACCTAAAAGTTAATGAAAGGTCAATAAACAATTTGTGAACCTTTGCTGTCTGTAACTGGTGCAAACACTTAGTAACTGCAACTAAACATTTCCGCTGTTGATCCGTGCCGCACATGGAGGCATTTTAGCCCAATTCCTCTTTGCAGAACAGCTTCAGCAGGGAGATGATGGTGGGATTTCTCACGTGAACTGCTCACCTCAGGTTAAGGTCACTGCTTTGACTTGGCTGTTCTTCATCATTAACTTTGTTTTATCAATCTTTGGTAGTTTTTTTCTGCTCAGCATCATTGTCTTACCCACTTCTTCTTGAGATTCAGCCCATGGACAGATGTTTTGACACTTTCCTATAAAATGTGCTGGTATTCAGGATTCATTGTTCCATCCATGATGGCAAGCCATTCTGCACCAGATTTAGCAAAACAGGACAAAAGCGTGATAGTGTTTCTCTTCCTCAAAACATAAAACTATAGCATTGAACAATTGGATCTTAGCTGCTGTGTTCAAGCAGGGGGAGCTCCAGATGGGCTGAATTCTCTTCAGTGCTGCCACAGCCTTACCCATCCTAGAGATGACGTGCCATCAGCTGTGATGATGCTACCTAGGTATTTGAATTTCTCCACCTCCTTGCCGTTGGTCAATCATAATCGGCGTGTGCTTTCCAGTGTAGCCGATATAGAAGACCTTGGTCTTGGGGCCACTGATATGTAGTCTAATTTTTTGTGATTCTCGCTCTAGAGCTGCAGTTGACTGCCATAGATCCTTTTGGGTCACTCTGATGAGGACGATATCGTCAGCAAAACCCAGATCGTCTCGGCATTGGTTTCCATTCTGTGGGATACCGATGCCCTCGGTTGAATGTCACATGATTATGTCGATCGCGATCAGGAAGAGAAGAGTTGAAAGTACACAGCCTTGTCTGACACCGGTTAGAATCTCAAAGTCGATGTTTCTATTGACGGTGCGAACACAGCACCTGGAGCAGAGACACAGCGCACTGAAGATGTCAATGAAAGCAGTAGGGATCCCATAATGACACAAAATATTCCATAAAGACGACTAGGAAGGCTAGGAAAAGACCAAATGAAACCTGCCTTTTCTGAAACCATCCCAAGAATCCTCTCACAGTTGCACATGTGTCAGAGAAGCCTGATGCAGCCATTTCCTCAAGACTCCTAATATTGCCCTACCATCGCCCATATGGCTGCCACTCTCATAGGCCATCACGTAGGGCGTGAGAGTTCTAAAACCCCCCTCTTTGGACTGGGCAATCACCTTAAAAATTGTCTTGTATTTGCTTGACAGATGGGATAGTGTACCAAGTTTGTGGACTAAATCCAGCACATCAGTCACAACAGGGCAACAGAGTCACAAGGTTGACACAAAGAGGGCCACAGTGGACATAGAGAGCTAAAGGTTGAGACACTCTTAAAACTGCTTTCACTCCTTATCTCCATCTGCCAGATTTCGGCCCCATCGTAGCTTTGCTTTCGCAAGGAGAACCAGGGCAAGTTCAGCCACAAAAAAAATAAGTGGCCACATGAGCTAAATCCTTTCCTGTAGTAGATGACACTTCATAAAGACCAATCTTCATGTGGTAGAAGGTCACCATCCACAAAATGGAGGCATATGGCCTCTTGCTCAGATCCAGATTTGCTCTCAAAGTATATAAACACTCTACTGTGGCACAGCGAATATGAGCATTCCTGGTGTTCCTCTTAAACATATGTGAGAAATAAGCCCGCTTCACATTGACAATATATCTCTTCCTCAGTGCTTTAAAAAAAAAACCCATTTCACATTTCAACACAGTGAACTCCCGTGTCATTGCATTCCACGCACTTGTAATAGCGTAATAACAAGTATGCATAAAGAATGTTATCATTTATCTTGATCTTCATGACTGACAATCCCTGCATGAACTCCTAATCTGTTTGTGGAAGTTGTAATTCTGTTTTACACTCAATAAACTATCTCTCCCTAATGACTTGTTGAACTATCATTAAAAGAAACATTCAAAAATAGAATCAAATGGACCCGAACTGGACTGAATTTCATTTCATCACACCATTTATAAATACTAAATATGTATATATATTATAAACAAATATATATGACTAATATACATGAATCTAAATGCAATCTTTTTTTGGTTGGACTCAGAATAACATTAGTTCACTTTTTGGAAAGGTTGCTAATTAAGTCTATTTCATTTTACAGCAGAGATAACGGATGCTTGTTTATTATGTCTTGAGGTAAGTCTTTTAAAATCCTAAAACATAAAGGATTCATGCCTTTTAGATAAAAGCAAGAAAGGAAAAATCATCAAACTTGCGTGTTCTGGGGGATTTGTAGAAAAATCTGTTTCATCAAAAGCATTTTAGAAACGGTTTGATGGAGGAAGGCGGGGAGATGTGAACATGAAACGCAAAGTGGATCTTGCAGCCAGTTTTGTAAAGCCTGCAAAAGATATTATGAGAAACGTTATTAAACCCTAAATGTAACTTGAATTTGTATATTTCTCTCTCTTCTTTCTCTATCTGGTACTTTCTCTGAGGATCTCATACGCACAGTGTCTCCCTACAGGGAATTCATGAGAAATGGTGGTGAATGTGTTCAGTTGATGTCTAGACAAGCCTCTGGCAAGCAGGGCACAATTCAGAAATGACACTAAGTGAGCTCATACGGCTTGAAGCGAGGAAGGGGGCAGATGGAGCTGGTTTGATGAGTTCCACTGCTTAATGTGTTCTGCTTCTTAAAGCCCTGTCTGAACTTAATAGCATCAGTGTTATGGCGAGGAGAGCCTATGCCTTACCTCCTCCACTCCATCTAAAAGGTGGGGGCGCGGACATCTGTGAGCTGTTATGTGAAGTTAGGAGTAAACCATGAGATATGATAGCTAACAGCTGAGATTGCTTGTGTGGTATGGGGTGATCTGAAGGCCCATAAATACAAAAGGTCAGGGTGGGCTAGTATAGCAGGTTAATGAGACATGACACTACCGAATACGGCGGTCCTCCTCCTTGTCTGATTTTTCCACTCTTATAATTTTTAATTCTTTCTTGACATCCTCATATCTCTATTGCATCCTACGGATCTCTAGACTTCCATTACCTAACTACAGGGGCCAGTCTCCCTGGAGCAACTTGGAGTTAAGGGATCTTGCTCAGGAAATCAGTGGTGGTGTGCTGAAGGTATGATTTGAACCCATGACCTCTTGGTCCAGAGGCATGTATCCAACCCACTTAACAAATTGACAGTAGAAGAGTAGACTGACAGTTTATAAAGTCCTACCATTTTCCTTTGTCTGACTTTAGTGCCTCTTTTAACTTCAAGTATAATGTTTGTTTTTCTTATTTGCGGCGACAAGAGACTGTTAAGGCTTGGCAGGCCTAGTTTGCCTGATCTGCAGCCTTGTATATGTCTGCTGTACATAAACAGATTTGTTTGTTTCACAATTATAAAATGCCAGAAGATGTTGTCTTGGTCTGGATCAACCAGGAACCATGATTCAGTTTGTTTAGAATGGAATTCATTTATATTTTCTCTCTACAGGCATTGCTACCAGTTGAACACACTCATCAGACGTAGACAGTCAAATGCAGGCTCCTCAACAAACCAGTCCATGTCCCATACAGGGTGTTTCCATTACCTTGTAATTATATTATGACTTTGTGTAATCTCTGTGAGTAGTACCATATGCTTGTGTCATTTTTTTAACCTTTTTTATTTTGCAGTCTCCATTATTGTATGGGACTTTCATTTAGATTTTTGTTTCCGGGGTTTGTTTATTAAACATACAAAGGCTGGAACTTGCACATACATCCAGCCTCCAACCTCCAACATCCATCTTCACAGTGAAACCAAAGCTAATCAGTCCGAGTGTATACAACATAGCAAAAACATGAATCTTGGTTTTGACTTTTAGGTTTGAAATCTAATCGGATTTCTACTTCCACACACATTAACACAAATGTCTAGAGTCACACAATCATGAATAAAGTCAAGCAAATATTTTCTATGTATGAACCAAACAACTAATTCCCTAGCAACTAGCATGTAGGCTAATAGCACTAGTATTATCATTTCTGAACTAGCTCACATTACGTTGCTCGACTTGATCATTTTTAACTTTGTGATTTCAGTCTACGTTTGGATGTTTTTGATCTGAGAGTGCTCACCACTGTGTTGCACCTGGTTATGTATTTATAAGACTAATTACTTGGTATATCTCCCATCCACTGAGTGGTCTGGTAGAAATACAAATGTATTTGACAATACTGATTGATTGCAAATGTAATACTGGCAAATATCTCATGCCTAATGTATATTATAAGTCCATTGTTTGATGTGACACAGTGGAGTGAGCGTTCTCTTTTGAGTCTTCGATTTACTCTGTGGTTTATTTTTCTCGCTACTTGTCTAGTTCATTAGTAGTGTGGAACCATATTTCTGAGAAGCTGCTTAATTACAGTGATATAGTTTGTTATAATACTATAATTGTGAGCTATGCAGAAACAAATTTCAGCCCTCCACAGTTTAGGGATATCCCTGTTTCCCTCCTTCGTTCTCCAACTCCCCTTCCTTTCCTCACGCTTTAGGCCTTTCTGGTGCTTCTTGGCAGGTCCCTTGTGGTTAGTAAAATATATTTCACCATGCACGGTACAAGGACCCCATAAAGCTGTACCTCCTTACAAAAATAGAATGCAGGCTGGCCTTTTTTCTGGATGGTAACCAGGCCAAAAAGCTTTCAGACTGAAGTAGTGCTGTGATGGGGGTTCCTCAGTGTGCTGTGATGTAATATAAGCTGCAGCTGGTCTCCTCACTTCATCTTACGCCGCATACAATCCCAGACACCAGCAGATAAGCAGTTCAGGGCTAAATAAACCAGACTCTGCCTGGTGTATGCACAGGTGGGATCGATTTGCCCTGCTGGAGAGTGCTGTGGGACCCTTACACAACACACAATGTACTAAACACACACACATACACACACACACTAAGCTCCTCAGACATAGGACCCTGCTTGCCAAAAGTCCCTGGGGCAACATCTTAGGGGATGCTATAGATTTATGGATAAAATAATTTAAAAGTCAGAATTCAGTTTGCCAGTACCTCTCCAATCCTGGCTTGTAGGCTGGAATTACTTTGAAACTGTCATAAAACTAGTTTGTGAATTAATAAACATAATAGTTTGAAGAAATTTAAAAAGGATCAAAGTTGGCTCCAACACATTTGATCATTCAGTGGTTATGCAACACATACTCATACCATTTGTAGATAGAGATGTATGTGAAATGTACTTTTCAAATTACACATTGTTGATTTGTGAAATGAAATAAGAGTTTATTGTCTGTTAATTTCAATTAAACGTTTTTATTTTTGCTTTTGTGACGTCCACCATGCCCTCTTCTCCTTGAGCTGGTTGTTTGTGTTTGGGCTTTCAGATGCACCAGAACAGAATGGGCCTCCACTGCTCAGGGTCTGATTGCCTTGCTAAGCGTCACAGCATTTTTCATGGCAGTATAATTTTTCAAGCATGTCCTGGAATGGCGAAATAAAACTTTACTCATATGTTGGAGGTTTGAAAGTAGCCAATCCAAGAAGGCCATTTGTTTTTCCTTGCTGCTGATTGGCTGCTGATCTTTGACATAATGGTAGTCCAGAATTTTCCCCCAGGGAGCGTCTCCAGTGTTCTCGGGTTTTTCGTTTTGTTCTTCTTAAAGCCCTGTTTTTTTATTACTGTAAATTAAATCAGTGTAGTTCTTTACCTGTTTATACCAAAGAAAACAACAGTGTATACCAAAGAAGTAACATTAGCATTTTATATTTCAGCTGCAGGATACAGCAGTTCAGGGTACAGCTTAGATTAATGTATTAATCTGAGATTTAAATTAAATTCAAGTGCTTTGTGGGGTATATTTGGGGGTATATTTACGGTTTGCACTAAACAAATATGTGCTCTAGTAATGTAACCCCTGCTATTGTCGGGGGTTCACGGTGTATATGTCGCATACTGGAGAATTTTTTATAATATTATTCTGACTTTGCAAAATTGACTTATGAGCTTACATTTGTGCCCTTGTTTTGTTTATATAAAAAGAGGCAAAAGTGAATTACCAGTGGAGATCCATGGCCATGAACACTTTATGACCTTCAGTCCAGGCCATAAACGGTAAAGCACTGCCAAAGGATCAATGAAAAAGCACTTCTCTAGCTCATCAAACACAACAATCTAACCTTTCAGAAACTACATGTTTTATGAAAAGCTTCTAATATACATTTTAAAACATTTGCCTTGTATGGAGCATGTCTACAGTTACTCCTTCAGTAAGGAGTCCTGGCATAGAGCCACCCATTTATTTTAAACCAACTAATTAGGGTGCCCCTGTCACCTCTGATAGTAGCTGAGCCACGTAAATTGCAAACGAAAGGATCAACAAGGCAAAATAAGCATAATATTTACAATAATTTTAGTAGGAACATTTTCCATATTTTGTTTCCTTGTCCATACGTCTGTTGAAATCCCCTGGTTAAAAACACAAGCCTCTGACACGATCAAGTGCAACACAATCAACCACTGACTGTTTTCCAAAACAGTCTGATTTTCTGATAGGTAAACGGCTGGAGGTTTACCATCGTAAGTGAAGTTACGTTTTATATATATGTAACTTTCAAGCAACAAAAGTAAACGCCATGACTTTGGATTTGGTTAGACATGGACTCTGCATTCCAGAACCTATATTCTAACAAACACAGGCTGTTGGATTTTAAAAGTTTGGGGAAAGCCAAGCCAATGTCAGCACTCCAGAACTTCAAAGCAAAATCACTCAGGCCAAATAATTGCCTTCCATGTTGAATCTGATCTCCAGGGTACGCTGTAGGTGGTCAGTTCACACAGATGATTTCGCAGTGTAGTGTTAATATTCTCAGCCCTGCCAACAAACACAAACACGCATGGCACACCGACCCAGCCATCAGGTTGTTAGTATGCATAGGGTGTGTTTCATCAGAGCAGGACTGGCTGAAGCCTTAAAAAGTCTTCACCTCACTCTGCTCAACATCAGTGAGTGAAACAAACCCAGCATGTAAGTAATTATGTGTGAATGCCTCTCAGGATGGGTGCTATCATGAGCTAAAAGAACATTTGCTGTCTGAATGTTTTCGAATTTGAGTTAAACATGTTTAAAATGTGTTAGCATTAGTGCTGTCAAGCAATAAAATTTTTTTATCTAATTAATTACATGGTGTGGCGATTAATTAATCTAATTAATCGCATTTAATCGCTCATACATACAGATGTAAGAAGAAGCTTTTTTTTTACCATTTGTTATTGAATACAAGCCTATAACTTGGGCTACAATGGTCATGACATTTTTATCACTGACTGAATCAAACCTATGAATTAAGTTACAGTATATGACAGTTGTAAGTTTTGATAAATTACATCTCCCAGCTCTCTCACACACTCCGCCCACAGCGCTGAGACTCTGCCCCTCTGGAGGTCTGTTCGGAGAAAGCTAATGTGACTACTTCCAGATCAATTTTACCTCTCCTGCTGCCTCTAGCTCGACCAACAGCTCTCCTACAGACACTATGACCACGTTCTCCACTGTCACACACTTT
>JBBMFX010000128.1:4858663-4889282 GCA_037832545.1 Rhabdalestes septentrionalis
CCACCCCGCCGAAATCTGACTATAGGAGAGCCGGAGCGGACTCTCCTATTTGGGCTCGGACTCAGACGTATATATGATCGATTTTTGAAGACCGTAGATGAAAAACATTAGAAAATAAAATGAGATAATGCGAACAGCACCGAGAGAAACAACCCGAGCAACGGTCTCCCCCCGGTCTCCCCCAGCAGAGGATCTGGAGACGAGGATTTAAACACCACGACGCTTCAGACCAGAGGAGATAACCGTCTTTTAACCCAGGAATACACAGACCTGTTCACCCCTGAGGTCTATTATTATTTTTCATGACTGTTTTTAACATATCGACGCCGTATTCTTTTAAATATTGAGGAATAAATATACAGTAAACATTAAAGGCTGGAGAGGAGCACAAAAGGAACGACAGATGCCTCGTATCGGTGAGTGGAAGAGCAGTTTGCATCAAAAACAAAACAAAACAAAAACATGCCTCAGATAATGAAGGTGTTTTCTTCGTTTATTTAAAAATGTATTTAATATAAACATTCCTGTCTCGTTGCCTAGGAATCCCAGGCTAGCTTTAGCCGGCTAACTCGCTAACATTGACAAGGTGCTGAAATGTGTTTATAGTGTTTCTCTGTGTTTCTGTGTAATTTTTCACTTCCTTAAGCTGTTTTTCAACGATTGTTATTATATTTTGGGGTCCGAGGTTGTTGTTCTATTCAGATAAATGACACATAACGCCCTAATTTCAAGGTTTCTTTCAGAGCGTCGTCAGGCGAAAACTGACAACAGAGACAGAAAATGAGCAGACAGACAGGACGAATGTTTTGCAGTAGCCAGTTGGATTAATCAGAGGGAAAAGTAATTAATCATTGTCATCTGATCATTACACTACATAGACAGAAGTATTTGGACACACCTGTTTTCCAGGCTTTGGGCTAGGCCCATTGATAATCTAAATGCTTCAGCATACCAAGACATTCCGGACAACTTTGTAGACGCAGTTTTAGAGAAGAACATTTTCTATTCCAGCATGACTGTGTCCAAGGTTCATATAAAGCATTTTTGGATGAGTTCACAGTGGAAGAACTTTACTGGCCCACACAGAGCCTTGACCTCAACCCCATTCAACTCCTTTGGTATGAACTGTTACGGAGATTGCGAGTCAGGCCTTCTTGTTTAACATCAGTGCCTGACCTCAAAAATGGACACAAATTCGCCAACAGAAGCACCATAAAATCTTGTGGAAAGCCTTCCAAGAAGATTGGAAGCTGTTCTAGCTGCAGATGTGTTTGTGTTTGAATTAAATGTTATTGAAATCACTGTTTGTGGAATGGTCCGGCGTCCCAATACTTTTGTCCATATATTTTATGACCTTAGGTTCTTTTTGGACACTACTTTTTGGATATTTCCGTCTTTATTTTTAATGTGAAGGGGGTTGTAAGTTATGATAAATCAAGTTGAGTACAGTCTTTGCTCGTAATGAGTAAGAGCTCAATTGAGAAAAAACAGCTTCTCATTGAGAAGTTTTCTTCCAAAGCATTGGCTAAGAACAGTCTTGCATTGTATTGTTATTTACAGTGGCACGTGTAGGACAGTAAAATTGCATTTAAGGACCATTAACGACTAGTAAAGCCATCTAAATAAAAATGAACTGACATGATAAAATACCTAGTGCGCAAATGTAAGTGGCCCCATATTGAATGAGTTGGTTAAAACACCTGGAGCTCATTTTGGGATTAAGCTACAGCTGTGGCAGGAAAGCCACTTTGGAGATCTGTAATCCTGGTTCATTGTGTGGCACAACTGACTGAAACAATCCCACCTGGATTATGTGGTCCAGCGACGTCCTGATGAGAGTAAAAGAGGGTTAGGTAACGTGGCTCTGTTGCAGTGTGTGTGTGTGTTTGTGTGTGTGTTTGTGTGTGTGTTTGTGTGTGTGTGTGTGTGTGTGTGTGTGTGTGTGCACGGTGCATTCTGTGGCCATAGTGGCACTCACTATCACATGGCTGACCTGGATTGGGGAGCAGATTGGGCTGTGTTTGGGTCTGGGTCTGTCCAAATAGGAAGGCCATTGTGCCCCAGACTCTTCTATTGCTTTTGTGTGAAAAGCCCACGTCCAGTCTGCATCGTGAACACAGGGGAAAGGAGCATGTGCCAGCCTGCCATCAGAAGTGACATCCACCATTCACTGGACTGCAAAGGGGGCTACAGGACTCATTGTTCTAGTGTTTGGCTTTAAATAGACTGCAGACAACATTATTTAATAGCTTTAAAGTAGCAGCTCTAATTGAAGGGATTCTGTCCAAAACGCATTACAGGCCACTTTTACAAATTAGAATTTTTTTTTTCTCCATGTGTGAAGTAAAGAAACCTTTTGTAAAGTGACCAGTTTTTCTCTGCATTTATCCCATTCACCAAGTGAAGCACAGGGCAGTGTGTTGGGACAGTACCTTGTTCATGGCTACCTCAGAGGTGCCACTAGCAGTCCTGGGAGTCCACAGTATTCTGGTCAGATGGGCAAATCCCTAACTACTAGGCAACCAGCATATATTGGCAGATTGTGATGAATTCTGATTTGTTCATTGTGTTGGATCAGAATCGCTCAAATTTTGACAAATTATGCTTCCGTAAACAGCTTTTAGGACTTTACTTTCTGCAAGCCAGTGTCCCCAACACAAGGTAGCACAGATTTATGGGCGTTGTAATTAACCCCCAGACTGTGGAGCCGCACATGCACATAAGACTCTGCAGTACATCTCGATTGGTAGCTTGTATTGACACAAAACTGGCTCAGATTGCTCAAATTATTTTACGATCAAGGAAATATCATTGCTAAATTACGATTTCAGAAGATTTCCATTATACGCATCCTGGAAATTTTCTTTTTTTTTGCTCAACAAAAAATTGGGAAAGCACAAATGAGGCAGATTCTGACAACCACCCAAAAGTGACTCAGTTTAAGCTACTTAAACTGTTCCCCAAGTTAACTGTGGACTGTGGCCCTGTTTCACCTATAATCTGAGTTTAAAAGACTAAGAAGAGGAAGTGAAGTTTCAGCATAGTTTGAGAGCTTTGTCAACATGTGATTAAGACGTGTGAGATGGAATATTTGGGAGCATTTAAACATGTGGCAAAAACACACGTCTTGTCTTTCATGTCTTGTTTTTTTTCTTGTAGGTCTTATTTATAAGATTGTTGCTCTTCTCAAATGTAAAGGTGTTTGTTGGAGGGCTACAAATAACAGTTTATGTGCTAGCTGGTTATTCGTTTAAATAAATCGACAAATAATGGTTATTGAGCTTAAATGTGGCCTATAAATGTGTAAGAGCTGTAACAAAAATGACATTTCCATTAAATGGTACTGTTGTTTTCAATAAAATAATAGAATGTGAATGTAGAGTAACAACTTTATTATCATCATATTACTGTGTTGTACTTTGGGAATAACTTTTTAAAATAAAAATGAAACATCCTGGCAATGTTTTGACAGACCAAAATGCTGTTTATGAGAATAAAAAGAGCCTATAGAATTTTTCTTATACTTTAATTTCCCTGATGTTCACTTAATGCTGTTTAGGGTTTTATAATTCATCCTTGTTTATCAACCTATTGTTTAGAATTAAACAGACCCTCTGTTAAATCTTATATATGTAAATAATGTATATTCTACCTCTTTTTTTAAAATAAAACACTCCTTATAACATCATCATTAATGGGACATTTGATTTTCTTGGATATGGGCTATTTTGTTACTTACCCTGCCATCAGAGGGTTGTGGGTTCGAATCCAAGGACTGAGGTACCCTTGAGCAAGGTCCCATCCCCACAAACTGCTCCAAAGAAATAAAGATGACCGAATCTGCTGGGAATAAGACATAAAGGGGGAAAGAGGCTTACTGAAATGGAACAGTAGCGTAATGTCATTAATCCTTTATTAATGTTGGGATCTGGCAGTTAGGGAGTTGCCCCTGTGGTCAGAAGGTGGTGGGTTCAAATCCCAGGGCACAACTCAGGTACCCTTGAGCAAGGTGCCATCCCTATACACTGCTCCCCGGGCACTGTATTAATGCCTGCCCACTGCTTCACTTGTTGAATGGGTTAAATGTAGAGAAAGAATTTGTTCACACTCCCATGTGTTTTGTTCACACATGACTGTGGTGTGTTCGCACAAGACTTTACTTTTACAGCTGAACATGCTTGTAGGAGAACACGAAATTCCAGTATGTCAATGGCCTGTGTTGGGTAGCTTCATGCTGAGCCATCCCACCTCTCAGAGAGAGCAAGTCGTGCTCTCTTGAACTCCTGGCTAATAAAACCATCTCCCAGTAACAGGACTGAGGCTTAGAGAGTTGCGCCATATGGGAGCCTACAGCTTGTTTAACATTTTATGGGAGCCTACACCTTGTTTTACAGAAGGAGATGCAGTTTGAGTAATTCATCCATTTTACATAGCTAGAAAATATATGTGACACTGTAATAGTGCAAGCTGAAAAAATATTATGTTAGCAGAAGTTGCTTAACTTTTGTCAGAACACCACTGGGGAGGAGGGAAAAGAATGTTGTGCCTCCATGAAAATACAAGTCAGACTTGGTTTGGATCAGTGGCCGCCACCCATTTTTGTTTAACATGTAACATAATATTTTAATGGACCGGTACAGGAAAAGGTGCCAGTATAGACAAAACAAAGCACGTTTGTTTTTTACTCATTTTTGGTAGCTTGTGGGCTAAATTTGTGATATACCATATCATCTGACCGAGACAAGTATTTTTTGAAAAATACAAGACTTTTATTATCTGATTATTAATAAAATATTTTTTTATTCTGTCATTCTTTGCGGCCTACTGCCAAATGACTCACTCTGCTTTTTGTGACTATTTTGTGTGTTGTGTTAATTCCCCCACACCTAACTTATTTTCAGTAATTGACTTATTTTCAGTGTTCAGTAATTTAGAGAGGTTTTATTTTATATTATCTCATGCGAACTTTCCGGCAAAGTCCCAGAAGGTCTTCTCTGCTGTCCTCTTACTTTCTTTTCTTTTAAGGATGTATCAAACTGCCAGCAAATGCTGCTGCCAATTTAGAGGTAAATGACAGAGACTTCTTCAGAGAATTAGCCCTAGAGGCACACCAGATGTCTGGAAAGTCCAATGGTAATTCAGTTCATTCTGTTAAGTTCATTCTGGAAAAGTTTGCTGTATTTTAAATGAACAGAAATACAACATTAAACAGAACTAGTGTAGTTTATTATCCATTAATAACAGTAACTTGGTCTGATACCATAATACCATTTTTTAATCCTTTTTTCCTAATTGCTTTGACTCTTAACTTTCTAACTTGGTTGTTTTGACTCTGTCCTCTCTCACTCTGCCTCTCTCTCTTTACTTGTGTGTGTATATATATCAAGTTTGTTTTTGTTCAGACTGAAATTCAGCTTTAGTCACTGCTTTCATTCACACACACTCTGGCAGATATTTTATCAAGGGGAAAATCCCCCACAACTCTTTTTGTGAATGCCTCCCCCCTTCTCATTATCTCACTCTCTTGTTCTCTTTCACTCACATATTTTTCCCACCACCCCTCAGCCTGTTGTCTCTCTCTCTCTCTCATTCGCTCTCTTTTTCTCTCTCTCCCTTGATGTCCACACTCTCGACCCACAATCTCTTCCTGCCCCCCTCCTTTTTCATCTAGCTACACCATGTCTCACTCCCCTTCCTCTCTTCCACCCCCCTAACCCTTCTGCCCCCTCCCTAAACACACACACTGCATCCCCTGGCTCCCTCTTTGTCTGCCTTAGTAAAGCAGCAGAGCCTGCTCCGTCCTGGGGGATTAATGTGTGTATACCAGTGAAGTGAGGGACGAAAAAAGTGGTCCGAAGCAGAGGGGGCTTGTTGATGTGCGGCGTGTGTTGTGTTTGAATCAGCCCATTTTTGTCAAACGTGCAGTCAGAAGAAGTTTTTGACCAAAACTTGATGTATTTTCCGTCTAAGATGTAAGTGACTTGTAAATCGGTTTGAATGTTGTTGCTGTACCTTTCCAAAAACACCCATTACCACTTTTACTGAAATGTACAAGCAGTAACAAGCAGAAAAATGAACACCTTAAGAACTAATTAATAAAAAAAAATGTACACACCCTGACTTTAAGGAGGAAAGTTTTTAATAACCAATAATATCAGCTAATATTTGATTTTAGTAAGTTTGTGTGATATTTTGCATTATTCTTTAGAATACTTTGGTCCTAATAAGTCATATACCAGAGTGTTTCTTATGTTAGTAATCTACATGGAGTGTTCTGAAATCTTTAAGACAAAACCAGAAGTAGAACTAAATTATAGCTGGTTTGGTATGGTCATGCCATATCACCTCACTGCACCACTTTTCATGAGGTAATTCAATCTGGAGGAGTAAAAATGCCTGAGAAGTAACATGTGTAGGAAGTCTTCATATTATCAGCCAGTATGAAAAATGCTCAATACACAAATTTAGAAAACATCTTCATATGTAGGCATGGTAGCTCTACATAATCTCCAATAGAAGACGCTCATCCAAGTACTACTAGTCTCTGGTGAGAGCAACACTAAAACCAGGAACTTCAAACCTGTTTATTTGGGGGGTTGTGGCAGTGGATTATTATTGCTGTTCCATTCAAATGAGTTTGTCGATCCAAAAAGCCAGCATGTTGCCTTCAGTGCTGTTTTTCATCCTGCAATATAACACAAATGTTAAAAAACAAATGTAAATATTATTATTTAAGGGTCATTTGGTATATTCATGTGCTCATTTGGAAATATCCTGTAAATGGTGTTTGGCCTAGCCCTAGTTTTAGTTCAGTATATTACTGATAGTAAGCTGCTACCAGTGATGAGTTTCTCACTCTTCATCTCTTAATGAAAACAAATGTTGCATCCCCGGATGTTGAAGCTACACAGCATTTCTTGCTGTTTTGTTAAATACTATTTTTATTTAATACTACTTTTTTCATTTGACAGAACATTTACATAATTAGAATTGAACACAGAATATATCAGCGTGTTAATGGCCAAATTGAAGTTTGATATTAAGGTAAATTAGCACGGAACATATGTAATTTGTAACAGTTAATCCAGTTACAACGTTATAACGTTTAAAGAATAAAGTTAAAGTATAAAGTTTTGCCTCTGTTTATCGTCCTGTTCTGTCCTTGAAGTTATTTCATAGGGCGCAGTAAAGCGAAAGATACTTTTTTCCTATTATATTTTGTTACACATTTAATTTATTATGTAGCTACATATGTTGCAAATAAATTATTTGTGTTCAAATTCAGTGTATTGCTCCTCATGTCATCATCTGAAGTGAGTGCACATCCATGTATTACATTTACCCTTCAGCCTTCTCATAGATTAGGCACTTACTGGCCTGTAAAGTGCAAAGTTAAGTGAGAAACTAAACTATATTGATGCCCATTGCTTAATAAATACTTTGGGTAATAGAAACCATCCAGAAAAAACAACCAACAACCAGAATGGACCATAAACGTTCCTGTACTGTTGTGTGTGTGTGTGTGTGTGTGTGTGTGTGTGTGTGTGTGTGTGTGTGTGTGTGTGTGTGTGTGTGTGGCAGGGAAGATGAATCAGGCTGATGAATTTCTGAGTAATGAGCTAAACATGTGTCAGTGAACATACAGAGCTGCAGAAGACTTTATAATTTGTCTTTCTTAAATGAAATAGTAAGGGAACATGTCAGTGCCAATCATGCAGCGCATCTCTGAGTAGAGCACATATTATTATATAGTAGGCGCACCCATCTATCTGTTGTCATCCATCAGTGCTGTTGGGGCTCTGGATGCCATAATGATCATGTACGTTTAGCAAGTCATGCACATCCTGCTTTGACAACAACTGGTGGGTACTTTAAATTGAAAATAAAACATTAAATAAAATCTCTTTCGCTTCAACAGACCGGGACAAGTGTTGTGGGGGCGTACTGGGGCATATTTTTAATCTGTCTTTTTTGGCAGGTTTGTGAGTTTAGGTGAAGAGAGCACTGGACCGAGAGGAACAGGAGTCTGTTTGAATGTGTGTGATGTTCTGTGATAACTCTGTCCGGTATGTGGCTGTCATGGGAACTCCTTTCCCTGAGGGCATAGGCAAATCGACTCCTGTTTATAGGAGAGCTTCCTCCTGTGCATCACATGTCTTTTTACATGCAATAGCCTTTTCCTGACTATCCCACTCACGACTATAATTCATGTTATAAGTTCAAGGTTTATATAAATCACACATTCATAGAACAGCCCAGTAATATGTTGTGACCCAAAAAGTATTGGACTCAAGATGGCGAGGGGGCCTTTATAATCAAACAAACTTTATTTTATTTGCCAGGCGAAGAGCAATCCATACTCAGCACAAAACAAAATAGAATAAAATAATGGAAGAAATAAAAGAAAAAATTTTTTCCAAATGTGCGAATCTTTTCAGAGTTTAGTAGAAATATGAGTCATAATATGCGTACTGCCATATTCCCGCCCACTCACAGGCCTGTAACACAATATTATTTACATATCTCCTCACATTTCCTTCCTGTACCCCTGTATGTAGGAGCCTGCATGATAGGTTGGACTGTTGAGAGGTGAGACATGATTTTTCAAGGAAATTCTTTTTTAAAGGGAATTCTAGGGACATTTCTGTTAAGATGTTGCTTGCTAAGATGAATTGTATTAGAGTACAATAAATCAAAAATATATTGAATAGTTAAAAAATGAGGATATTAACAATATGTAGGCTACAGTGTACTGTAACTGTTTTATCTGGTGACACTCAAAACTGTTTGAATGACAGTGACTGTCCTCATTTTTATTTGTAAACATTTTCTAAAGGGTTAGTTTCAGACACAATATTATTGCATAACTGTAAATTTTTGGTTTTGTATAAAAAATCTCATAACACAGTATCTGAAGACAGTACTGCTTTAATTGGATAGCTGGCATGTTAGACTGGCATTAGCTAGATATCTCACTATTGCTTTTAAGCAGTTTAAAGCAACTTATCACAGCAACTTAAAATAGTTGGAGACATAACTCTTTGCCAGGATAAAGAGTATACATTAACTTTGACCTTCATTTGTACTTTAGTCCACCAAGCATTGTCTTCTGCTCCCAAATCACAAATCCACTCTTCCACAATGTATTGTAACAGACTCTTAGGTCCTTGCTAGTGTGATAAAAGTAATTAAGTCTTGCAGCAAAGAGTGAGATCTTTACTGCTTTTGTTTTTTAAAGGACAATTTTGTTTTAAGGAAGTTTCATAAAATTCCATAAAAATTTAATTTAGCTTGTGCAGTTATTTTACACCAAAATCAGTTTCAGGTTTAAGTGTTTGGCTCCTCTCCCAAAACACTGGATGTGCTTGTGCTCTGCTTGCTTTGTTGTTTAGGTGAGAGTGTCAGGAGCCTGGCCTTCTGCAGGCACCAAACTCAAAGTGGAAACTGACTCTTGCCATGGTCCCTGACCCACAGCTTGCCTTCACTGATATCAGCATGTAGCCAGCCCTCAAAGGTTTATGGTTTCTGTTTTGCGTCACTTGTTTCCACTGTTAGAAACCACTGGGCCTGTTGGACTTTAATCTGACTTGAATTTCTGAGTTCCTTCTGCTCTTGGTCTTTGGTATAATGACTGTTATTGGTAGAACCTGAGTTTCAGGGTGTCCTTAAGGAATAGGAAGGCACACAACAGGGAGAATAGTGTTTTAGTAAGAGATAACAACGTGTTCTTGGCGTCCAGTTGTGCCCTCACTCAGGAGAAACAACAGCAGTGAAACCGATAGTTATACACTCTGGTGACTCTAATAAAGAAACAGAGAACATCCAGCCTTGCTGCATGTCTGTTAACTCTACTAAAGGAGCTGTGTTGGACCTTAAGACCTCTGAGATCATTTATCATTCTGTAGTAGCATGTACTACTTGTCCAAGGCAGTTTTACCCACAGTATAGATGATTGGGGTTTTTGAAATTGCTGAGACCTGGAGGTTTGCATGTGTACATATTTTCCCCAAATGGTTTCTCCAATATAAAGAGGTCAATAAGTGTTTAAAATACAAAAATTGCCTCATAAACCGCATAAGCAAGTTAACCCTGCTTTATTTAAT
This sequence comes from Rhabdalestes septentrionalis, assembly GCA_037832545.1. Lineage (NCBI taxonomy): Eukaryota > Metazoa > Chordata > Actinopteri > Characiformes > Alestidae > Rhabdalestes > Rhabdalestes septentrionalis. The sequence continues at coordinate 4,868,767 of JBBMFX010000128.1, forward strand.
TGCCATCACCAAATGATGGGTGGCGAAATGATGTCACTATCAAGTGACCATTTGTCTTATGTGAACACACCACAGCACACAGTGTGAACAGCACAAAATAATTCCTCTGCATTTTATCCATTCACCAAGCCAGCGCCTGGGGGGCAGTGTGTGGGGACAGTACCTTGCTTGTCAATAAATTCTCTGGGATTCAGACCCACGGCCTTCTTAGCGCAAGGTAAAATCCCTGTGGCGAACAGCGCTTTTCAGTAGATACCAATAATTATCATGATAAACGTCAAATCATTCTTGATTTCTAGTTTTAAGGTTGTTTTTAGTTTATTTTAATTACTAATAATATAATTAACCATGACTTAATCATCAATTTGCATCTTTGGTAACATACAAAATGTTGTTTTTTATCTATGTAAATAATAGAGAATGAAGCATTTGTCAAAAACAGGCCTACTGAGGCCAGCACACACTCCCATACTCCTTTTCTGTGACTCCTGCCGTAGTATGTGTACATAACGTAATCATACAAACAAATTACATACACTCAGTAGTTGATCATTACTCTAAATAATTAGATTTTACTGTAAATACAGTTGCACAAATGTATTCAGACTAATTCCCCAGGGTAACATTTTATTCTTATTATCTCCTTATCATCTCCTAGCCTGTGTAATCTGTGTCTCTGCATCATGTATTAGCCCCCTTAAGCTTGTACGTCAGTGGTCAGGACCACCAGTGAGCAGGGATTATTCGGGTGGTAGATCATTCTCATCACAGCACTGACACGATAGTGTAATATTAGTGTGTGTGCGTGTGTGTGAGTTTTAATCTATGGTTTTAAACTTTCCACTCTGTGGGAAATCTATCGTGTGTGTCCATGAAATGTGATTTAAGATCAGGTCATCTGAGGCTGCACAGTTTGTATCATTTTCTGACCACAGGGTACTGTTAGCTGTTTGTTTATGGTCGGTGGACTATTCTTAGATTGAGATGTCACTGCTGTTTGTGGTTAACTACACACTTCCAACACACTAACACGGCACTACCATGTCAGTGTCACTGCTGTGCTGTGAATTATCTCCTGCCACAATAACACTAGATCATGGCTTGGTCCTGTCTATTATTGAACAGAGGATAAACAGTAAATCAGAATCAGAAAACCGGAGAAACTTACTTATGAAATGACTGCACAGACACAAAGAGACAACAAAGGCAAATACAAAATAAAATATAATACGTCAAAACAAAACTCCAGGAAGTATTCTTCTGAAAGTCTCTCTTGAAACTACTCTGAAAATACTAAATCTAATAAAGATGTACCAACACACACAGCATGTTCTAGTGCTTTATTTTATGCTGCTGCAAATTTACAGCCCCGGATAAATGACGGCTTGGTAACTAACTGTAAACTTCATTTAATCCAAGGTGATTATCGCAGTGAGTAGCATTATAATCCACATTTTTATTTTCAAGAAAATGCATTGTACACCTTGTGTAGATAGCATCCCATATGCAGTATTTCATTTACATCACGAAAATTAGAAAAAGTCCTCAAGTGATCGAATAGTATCAATCTTTAATCACTTGGCATGTTCATTAAAAATCAGCGGTACAAGGTAAATGAGGAGCAGTTAGTGCCTGCAATAATATTAGTTGAAGAACAGTCCGCTGTAGTAGATGAGCCAGAGTGTATTGTGCATCAGTGGAGAGGAGAGATACGACTACTTTATAAGGACAGACAGTAATAGTCAAACACTGAAAATGTCACCAGAGGAGAGGGAGCTGGAGACATAGTGCCCAACATGGAGGTACAGAGAGAGAAAACTCAGTCAATCATGTCAGGTAAGAGATACAAGGAATATATGTTGTGTACATATTAGGTTAGAGTCAGAAACTTGCCTTGTTTATTGGTACTGACATTACATAGTCTGTAAGTGAACAAAACACCGGTAAGTGAAAAGAATTCAGATGAATAATCGAGATTCTGTAATTAGGCAGGGCCCATCATGACTAAGGCATTAGAATACTGCTGACTGCCGCTTGTCTGCGTATTTATTGCATGTGTTCCCAGGACGATGATGTATGGCTTTCACCCTAGTACACTTTTGCAGCCCCACGAATCATGAATTATTCACCTCTTAAGGGCCTTTACTGCATCATCCATTTTTAATAGATATGAATCTAGTATTCTCTACCTTTGTATCGACTAATGGACACAACCTGGAATTTTATGAGATATTTCAGATTCTGCGCTGGTGTGACCTTCACAATGCTTGGTTGAGAGATCTCTGTTCATAAGAAAGATTACAATTTCAGGTGCCTGATTAGTGGATAGGAGAATTTCAGTTGCTTTTCTCCTGAGTCATCGTGCCCTCGTTGAATACTTGGCCATGTAGGGGCTTTTTTTTTTGTTACAGCCTGTGCTAATAGACAAATTAATGAGCTTACAGAATTTATTTACCCAAGTTTAAGGCGAATGCCATTGTTGACATATTTATGCCGGCAGCGGTGCCAGCCGGTGAGCACTGATTTCCTCTGAGTCACAGGGGAGTGAAGGACTGAAGGCACAGCGTCGGGCTCTGGAGAGAGAAGGGGGAGGCTGTCTGCTGCAGGTGCTTTAAGGCCTGACCTCTTCACTCACACAACTGCATCCAAATGGATCGGGCCAGCTTTTTTTATACCAAGTGCTCATGAAGGGGGAAAAATGGATTTTGCATGCTTCGGCTTGCATTTCCATTACAGCTGTGTCTGTCAGTTATGACTGGAGGGATCGTGCCTTGTGTCAAATATTCCGACTGAAATGTGGATGATTTGCTGTGACGTTGGTGTTGAGCTGGTTTTGTTGCTTGAATGCCGTGGAACTGTCCTGCTAATTGTTAAGATGGAGAAACTCCCTTTAAAGTGAGTTGGGTGGGGTTGAAAGGTTGAAACTTAATCCTTTGTTGAAACAATGCGAAGAAACAACATTGTTGTAGGTGGATCTGTTTTGACTGTTTTTTCCTTTATGTCTGTTTGAGTGAAGCAGCAGGTTCTAGTCAAAAGGAAAAACAAATGAACTTGTCTCGTCTTATTTAATCCTTCTTCCTCCTGGGGGTTGTTACTTTCTACATAGTTAATTGCATCTGACAACGAATATGTATGGCTATAAGAGGCAGTGATTTTTTTCAGTTAGGGCTGTTTGGTGTTGTGCTTCTTTGAGTATGTGAACCTGTTTGGACATGTGCTTGATTTAAGAGTTTTGAGTCTTTTTTTACCATCACAGCAGTGAAGGGCAGTTTTGAAAAGAGACATCTCTGTCTCACTGTGAAGGGAGAGAACGCAGCAAGGCTTTCAAAATCTTCACCTGTTACACAGTTGACCTGTTCACCTCTTGCATAGTTAACATAATTACCACTGTAACAGTTAACATGTTAAACTGTGTTAAACAAATCCAGTGCCTGTCTGTCTGATCTGTTTTTGAATTGAAATATCACAAAAGATGAGTTTATTTATGTAAAAGCATATCTAATAAATACTACAACACAGCAGAAAATGTTGTTACAGTTATGAAATAGCTTAACAGGTGACCTCAGCTTGTGTGTTTTAAATATGTGGGGAAGGCTGGTTCTTATCAGTAGCTGACATGCTAATTACATACATGTACAGTGCATTAAGTCAACTGCCATGAATTCCTGCTATTCAGGTTGAGCTCAGTTGATCAGCATTATCAAAGACCGGTCAGTCTAAAAGGCCTGAAATATGATGCAGTCTTCCCTTGTCACACAAAGTAAACATTATATTCATCAGACCACAAGTAGGAGTGTACACATTGGTTAACTTCTAGGCACATTTCACAATGTGGTCATTGTACTGCCTACTGCTCTGCTTGTCCCTGACTAAAAATGAATGCTGTCCAGGCAATCATCACCTTTTTTAAAAAATTGAACACAATTAATCCCTGATAGGATGTGTCAATATTACAGTATAGGACTATGTGCTACTCATAACCGCTTCTAAATATGATTGTGTTTTTCTTTGTAGGATTTACCTGAAGATGCTCCTCACACTTTGAGGCAACACATGCTTTCTTTGAAAGGGTTCCAGTTATAATCCATCTTCAGGAGAAACCTAAAGTAAGAATTTGGGGAAATGGAGAGAATACTAAGGACTGCGAGCTGATTTAAACTTGTAAAATAGTTTGTGGGTGTATTCTGATGTTTCCATGAGCCTAACAAAGTAAGGAAGAGACAAGGGGACGGCGTGAGGAGCGAAGGAGTTTCGTTTGCCCTCTGGGGGAAGGGGGAAGGCCAGCAGTAGAATTGAACAAGGGTCTTTACAAGAAGGTTTTCACAGCAAAAGAGAGACGGGGACTGACACAGAGCCAGAGCTCAGGAGGGGGCGGCGGAGGAGTGGGAAAGGTCATTCGCCATGGCGACGGACCCCGGAGAGCCCACCGCCACAGAGGAGTCGTCCGGAGAGAAAGCTGATGGCGAGAGGGAGGAGGAGAGGGCACAGGGTAGCCGGGCAGCCCGTGAGAGAGAGAGGACGCGCAGTACGCCCTCCGACTTCCCCTCCAGCCAGACTCAGGAGAGGAGAGCCGGGAACGGGGAAACTGCCGGAGGAGGAGAACGTGACCAGGAGGTGGAGACTCCAGCCAGGCCTTTATCCTTATCCACCCCGTCTTCACCAGCTGCTGGCGGGATCCGCGTGAAGCGTGAGAACAAGCGCTTCTTCCGGAAGAGTGTGGAGATCTGCGAGGAGGAGGATGAGCTGGAAGAGGCTCCCGACCCCCCTCAAAGTGCACCGCATTTTGAACGTCGTGCCTCAGACTCTGTCTTCAGCGGTGGAACCCAGCAGCTACCCGCCAGTGCCTCGGCTCCCCTGGGCGAGGATGGCACCCCTGGTGGTGCCAATGACCCCGAGAAGGGTGCCCCGTCAGTGCCTGCTTTAAAAGGGAAGGAGCGGGACCGCGAACAGGAGGAGGAGGCAGAGATGAAGGCAGTGGCAACCTCACCTGGCGGGCGTTTTCTCAAATTTGACATCGAGCTTGGCAGAGGAGCCTTCAAAACAGTTTACAAGGGCCTGGACACAGAAACCTGGGTGGAAGTAGCCTGGTGTGAACTACAGGTGAGTGAAGCTACTTCAGTATTAATGAACTGCTGGATGCTTGAAGTGATATAAAAAACTATGATATTGCAGGCAAATGTGGGTAATTGTGTTGATGCAGGAATGCACATATCTAAACATATTTGTGAATGTCATTGTATTGTAGCAGGTACGGGTGGGAGTAACTCAAGATCATATGGTCACTACATGCTCATAATAGCCATGATATCTTGAAACAGCAATTCTTCTATCATCTATACATTGCAGGACAGTCATCTATGATACAATATCTGTGCAAATGAGGAAGAAATAAATACCCCCAAATGGCAAATATTATGTAATAATTTCACTGAATTGTGGTTTTAGTTACACAGAATTTGACAAATGCGATTTAAAAATGTACAACACAGTGCACAGGGTCTTAGCTTAATACCTCTCTCACACACGCACATACACACTGACTGCGACTTATGTATGTCCATGTGTTCCACCATTCTAAACTAAAATAGCCATTAACTGACAAAAGTCCAAACTTCCAGAAAAGTTCTGAGGTTTAAAGGTTTTAAGGATGAAATGCTTCACTAATATATTTGCAATCAGCATAAATTAAGTTTACAGAAAATTACAAACCAAATAATCTCATCATGGTGACACAGTCTAATGAAAGTAAAGAACTGGCCGTCATCACACCAATCTCATCATGGAGAAAAAGCTAACATTGCCAGCACCAAATGCGAGCCTATAATGAAAACAGTTATTAAAGCAAAGTTTCCTTTATATACCTGAGGCCTACACGTATTAGTATCACTGGGTTGATTTGCAAGCTTATTTTTTACAGATTTGGTTTGTCCCATCATGTTTTAAAAGCCTCTCATCTACTTCTCTGATTTAATTCCTCCCTTTCTGTGTGTTTTGCCAGATACCCCATGTGAGTTTTTCTTTGCCCTCATTCGCTTGATAAATGCCCCTGAAAGGAGTCATGAATTAGCCACTCTACCTTGTGTTTAGTGCCAGTTGTATCAGTTATGTACCACAGTTATGTACCACATATTCCTGAATCAATATTTTGACCAACCCCTCATGATAATGCTGCTCTTCATATAGTAGATGGGGGTTAATAACTCAAGGACTCACCTCCTTCACTGTAACATGAATAAGCAAATGGAAGTCTTCTGGAGAATAGCATCTGCTAAATGCATATGATTCTGGATGCATAAATAGAAGCGTTTCAGTTCCTTTTATTTGAATTCTGTGTAATGTTACTGACTCATCCAAACAATGTAATCAGTAATTTTTGAACCTACTGTTCACCTGTATCATAGGACTCCTTCCAAGTGCTTTGCCCCAGCCAGCATGAAATAGGATGATGTTTCTTAGGGGTTGGGATTCAGTAAGAGAAATCTTAGCCCTTTTTGTGCTGGCTTTCTGTTTTTTGTGCCCTGAGAACCAAAGAGAAAAGAGTTTCAGAAAAGTCGAGCTGAATAGCTCCATAGTTTACACACTGAAAGTATCCGTGGGAGAACAGATTCTAGCCTACTCACTGTGCACTGAACTGCAGAAATGATGCAGTGCACAGTAGAGCTCTTGTTTTTTATCTCAAATTACTCGTCTGTTTTCTCTGTACTGAACGTCTGCTGCACAATACATTGTGTTTTCTAGGAATGTGCCCAAAACGCTACTGTGCATGAAGTACTTAGAAGCAGGGGCTATCACTTTTGTCAGGCCCTGATTTACTCAGATCCCTTACAATGTGTGCTAATCTGTGTGCAGTGCAGAAGATTTCTCAAGCAGTTTGCAAAGCATAATTATTGCACAGATGAGGGAAGAAGAAAAGAGATTTTGCTTGTGCAAAACTGCAGTAGCCATGGCAAAATCTGATCTAAAATAGGTGTAGCACATTAAAGAAATATAAGACAATCAGAGATGTGGTAAAGCGAAAAAGAGACTGAGGGACCTGAGAGAAAAATGAAAAGATAGAAGGATTGCATGTAAGACCGATAATTAAACCGATGCACAAATTCAGGTCAAATTTTACTGTGCCCAGAATTAACTAGAGAACATTTAGTTAGTTAGGTTAATTTATTTAATTACCGTAATACCATGTCATTATGAATTTGATCTATTTACAGTAATCATATTTAAACAATCACAGACATGCAGAATATAGAAAATATGGATAGGCCTTGCAGGGAACTGGCATCCAGGGTGTTTCTCCACATTTTGCCCCCTATCACAATTGGAATATGCTTCAGCACCCCCTGCTTGGGATAAGGATCTTAGATAATGAATGAATGCATAAAGAGAATAGTCTATAATATTGATTCAAGAGGAGTAATAATAACAAACATGCTGAAGTGATCAAAAACATTTTTACAAGGGTGAGTAGGTAGTGAGGATGCTGGGTCAGTGCATATATATTTTTAAGACCAAGGCTGAGCGAAGCGAAGAGCATTTTAGCTCTGAATCAATGGCACCACTCTGTTTCTGCACTGGGCTGTTTGTCAGTGTGGTATCTTAACATGGATGACCACAGTCCTGTGCAAAGTGCTGCACAGATTATGACAGAAGAGATGTGCAGTCAATGCACTCAAACCATCCTGTATACTTTGGATGATGGTCCCATGCAGCTAGAAACATATTAAATATTCCTGTGCCTCACAACAGGTTATTATTTGACATTAGCGCTGTTTGGACCAGTAGCCTGTTCACTCAGCCAAACTTAAGATCAAATCAATGGCACACACCACAGTGCAGGTTTGAATTGGGGAGCTATTCTGATAATAAAATGTCATGTATGAGAAAGCAAAGCTAATGACTGGTGCTGAAGTGACAGAAACACATATCGAAAGCTGTTCTTTGGTGTTCAGAGCTTAAGCGCCATACCTATAAGCCATCAGTGGCTTAGTAAGCTGACCGAAGTACAGGCTCACCTCCAGAACTGATCTCATTTACAACATGCTTGGAAATCTTTCTAACCAACAGACAAAATGTAATTTAGGATAATATTTTGTGAGTGCTATATCTGCTCTTAAAGCTAATTGCAAAGTGCTTTTTACACACAATTGCTACCACCCTCATACCATGACTATTCTCAGCATTGCAGCCAAAACAGTGTGTGGTGTTTGTTTCCCAGAATGGATTGCAAAACTGGTCACACTGAACAACCTATACATTTGTATAGTATGCTCAAACCACACATTACATTACATTCATTTGCTAGACGCTTTTATCCAAAGAAACTTACAATATAACATGAGATAAGATAAACCTTTATTAGTTCCACAAGTGGGAAATTTGTTTTGTTATGGCAGAAAGTGGACAGAACAAAGTTAAGGAAAGTCAAACAATACATTAAAGACTATACAACAAAACCAGACAAAATAAACCTTACACTTTTCAACTAATACAAACAATAAATATAGGACTAGTGCAAGAATGTACATGCATCAGGAGAGGAGATACTCAAAAATTGTTAGCCCAACCCAAACCTGCTGGCATCCACATGACGTTTTCATGCATGGATTGAAGTTTTCTGTCGCTGTGATGGATTTTTTGTCAACTGAGTGCACTAAAGGTTAATAATCAGATTGATGCAGATGCAATGGAAAAAAATGTGTAAGAAAGGCACATGTAGTACAAAGAGAGCACTGGTGCGTGCAAAGGACTGTGGGTTCGTGTCTAGTGCGAGAGAGAGAGAGAGAGAGAGAGAGAGAGAGATACAGAGAGAGACACGGAAACAGTGTGTGCTTGGGAGCTTGTAGTTATGTTCCAACTTACCCTGTTCAATTTAGATCCTCTTGACAGTGTTACTGTATGTGCTTGTATCATTATCAATTTTAAGTACCTAGTTCATATGGTGCTGTTGTGGTATTTCGGTTTTGTTTTTAGAAAGTCGCTAGATTAGCCTATACACTGCTAATAACGGTCGTAAGCTATAGAGAAATTTAAGGGGTTTACTACTCATGACTTTGCTGTATATTCAGGCACTTTGCTCTTGTTTGAAAATTGTGTTGAGATAAACTAAACTTACTCAAGTCCTCAACTTATAATGACAGTTTATTGTTCTAGATTTACACTAAGCATTTAGCCCATCTAGCATCTGTTAAACATAAGCACATTGTAATTTCTTCCTTTATTTGTTACAGAACAATACGTCATACATTATCCATACCTTTACAAGTTTAAATGACTGACCTCCCACAGTGAGTGTTGTCCTCATGCAGCAAATCTATACGTTTTGGGGAGTGTTGAAAATTGAGAGGTGTGGCCTAAGTGTGTGCCTAAGAAAGACTGGAGCATCACTCTTTATAAGCAGCAGTCTGCAGTATTCAGCCTGCTTTAAAATGAGTTTATGCTATTTGTAAACATGATTATATAAATATTATGTAAAGCCATATTTTACAGGACATAGGCCCTTCGATTTGTATCATTCACGCAGGTCAATTGCTTTCAGTTTTGCTAGCATGGGCACGATTCTGTTAAAGGAACATTGACAAAAAGGGTAAAGAATAAGTAGAGATGGGCTTGGCTAAATGAAATGGGCAATAATGGTAAACCAATTAGTTAATGGTGGAAAAAGATGAAAATGCCAGGTGTGTGCTTTTGTGTGGGTTCGTGGATAATAATGGACAACACAATGTTAAAAATTTGATGCATGGCCGAGTTGGTTTGGGCCCGTGGTTAAAAAAATAAATAAATACAATTTTTAGTCAGATGATTTTTTTTTTTTTAAATCCATGATCATGTGGTTGGTGATATTATCATGTGATCTACGTCCCTTTGAGTTTTGTGGTGCTGCAGGCAATTCTGTGCTATTTTCAGGCTAGATTAGTGAGGGTATTCATTTTTGTTTTCCACTGATATCTGACCCTGCATGTTCAGCTCATACCAGCCTGATACCTGGTTTTGGATCAGTGGCATCTCTAATTGAGTTGTGTTACAGTAGCTTACTAAGCGTGACATGGTCTGCACTATTCTGTGGGCACGTGTTATTTTAATCTACTCATGACCATGAAGGGCATGCAGAGAACCCTGGCTTAGGGGTAGTGGGTCACTGCATCTCTTCACAGTAAAATGGCCCCAGTGAAATATTAGCCAATTCAGCCTAGATGTGAAAGCGAATTCCAGCCAGCCATGAAGGCTATCCGTTTAAAGGCTAAATGTTCAAAGTGATTAGTCACTGTCCATTAGTTACTGTAAAGTTAGTAAGCTGCACTTTTGGCCTTATATTTCCTTAAATATAAGACAAAAAGCTTCTTAAAAGTCTTTAGGATTTACACATTACCATTGTTGTTTGGATTAAGCTGCCACTCCAGTGCTATATATATTTAATGAGTTGGTAATGGATATATGATTTGACTGGTCTAAAGGTCGGGGCACACAGCATGAAGTTACTCAATTTCTGTACGTATTTGTGCTGTAAATACTGAAAACTGCTGCGCATTTGCGTACCACATACGCCACTTTGTCCATGCGAACCACTGATGTCAATCCCTGAGCATTAGCCTGCTCACCTCAACTTAAAATATAAACAACAGCTGTCCTGATGGGACATACACACTCCAGTCCAGGTGGGCTGCATTTCTAGGCCACTGAGTCATTCAGGGCAGCTCAACTCAGGATCATCGTTCAAATGTAGTAAAGATTTCAGCCAATGAACTGACAGATCAAGAAATATATTTTTAAGATTTCTGTCACCTGTAACCTTTTGTATTTGATGTGTATTTTTGATCTTAACTATGTTCTGGCTTACCATCTCAGCCTGTCTTTTTTTAAATCAATAATCTTTGGACAGACATTAGAGCAGTGACCTAAAGTTGGTTGTTTACTGCAGTATGTTTGGTTTCTGTAAAAACAGTGCAGGTTCTTGAACTCAATGCTTACAATGGCCTGAATATACTGCTTAAACTTGTATATCACTTGGAACCCTTGTTTTGTTTGAACTTCATGCTTTTTGCTTCTTCACATGGGCAGCACAGTCTATCCAGCGTAATTCCAATAAAAAGGACAAAGAAGAAGCATGTATTGGCCAATAAGGGAGCTCTTGCCATTCTGTTCAACATATTTAAAAAAAGGAACCATAAGATTTTGTGAATGGGTTGTAATGCCACTCATTGAACAAATGGGATATGAAGTTAATGAGTTCGATAAAGAACCAGAGATTCTGCCCCAGATTGGTTTTGGCCCACAGGATATGACTATTGACAACTGGTGTGTTTATCAGAACAGTCAGAGTCTGAGCATGGTAATCTAGCATTTTGACACTTAGGGAGAAAAAGACTATTACTCACTGGCATAGTGAGGTAAAGAAACTTGTTACCGTTTTTATTCTGCTTGTTGATCTTCACCTTTTTTGTTTGCTTTGTTTTTAAGAGCTGGACTGTCATGTGTTTGGCTAGAAGCTAATTCCACACGGCAGCCTTGGCTAATCTCTGTGTTTGAACACTCAGTGTAGGTTAGACAGCCTGCACCCCTCCCGCCCCATTCAGCCTCGACCTCAGGCTTAACACTCGCAGCCAGCCCACCAGGTGACCCTGTTTGGTTCAACACAAGAGCCTCTGGCAGCACCCATTACCCATTCTCTTGTTAGGAGAGAGAAAGCATATTTGCGTTCAGACCCTCTGGCCCTGACATATAGGAAGAGCGGCCTTTTGAGCTGGTTGTAGTTTTTGTCATTAGATTAATACTTATGGCTTTCAAGTTAGGTATAACAGTAAAATGAGTGGCATTCTATCTCTTTCAGGATGCAGAAAGAAGAAGCTAAAGTTACATTTTTGACTGCAGCTATAGTAAAGGGTGCATGCTATTGAGGCATGTGGGTCCAGTGTAGTGTAACCTAGGAGGGGGAACCATGGTGGAAGGCCCACTGAGCTGGCGCTGTACCCACTCTGAGTGCACTAATACAGAGCATCAGTCGCAGACAAAACAAATGCATAATGTAATAACGTCTGAGTCTGACTGCTGCAAAAATATACCCCACTGTTCCTTTGCTGTTTCAGAAAAGAAAAGGAAACACGTGTTTTTTTTAAAAGGGAGAGAAACAGGGGAGATATTATTGCAGTTCTAATGAGCTCTTGTGAACCTGTCAAGAGCAGAGAGGAGGGAGGGAGTGTGTGTGAGTGATGAGCCAAACAGAGGATTAACATGGCATCACTCCCAGGAGAGACTATGTGGTTAATTCTAACTTTCCACACAGACACAGTGTGGTCTCTCTTCTTCACTCTCTCTCTGTCTCTCTCTACATATCTCTCTCTCTCTCTCTCACGCAACCCCACACACTCACACACACAAATAATACCATTAGCCCAAATGCCTTAAAGCTTCCTTAATGAGCACAGAGTATAAATTCATTTTTCCTGGATTATGAAATCGGTGCTAATGGCTCTAAACAGATCCATTATTTAATCGTAACACAGGTACAAAACAGAATAAAAACTACGTGGACCTTAAATTTAATGAGGCCATGCAGGTGGAGTTGCATGTGAATATCTGGAGACCCCTGGTTAAATTATATGTTCTGTTGAAAAGAAGCTATTGTTGCAGACATACAAATTCTACATTCATTTTTAGTTCCATAAGATATGCTAATATTCCTTACAATTAATTGAAGATAATACTGGATAGTGCAGTTTGAATAGTGACTAATGGTTTTTGATTCATTGTAAATGAAATTTATTTGCTGAATTGAAAATACTGAAAAAATGTTTTGCATTTGCAAAAGTTTGGGTGCTCCCTCAGTAGTATTTATGTAAAGTCTCAGACCTAATGGAACTCCAGTTTTACTTCAAGTTAGGGGTAGAATCCTTCAAACCTCAAAGGCTGTTGTGCTTACCCATAAGTTATGGAAACATCAAACTGGAAACTCTCAAACTATATATGATTAAGCACTCAGTGCAAGAAAATAGTATAAAAAACATCCAAACACGTTGTTAGTGTAATTTGTATTGTCCAAAATATCACTAGATAATGGAAGTTAAGGGGAATGCCAAGAAAAATCAGACAGGACAGGTTAGCAATGCAAAACAGTCACATGACTCCCCAGTACCTGTAAGACTGTGCTGACATAAGAAAAGTAATGCACTGAGACACTGTGGGCCACAGAGAGGTCAAAAGGTCATCTTAACCGTGGTGTCATTACAAACGTCTGCTTTTAATATATTTAAAACAACACTAAACCAGAACATTTTGGAATTGAGTACTGTGCTAGGTTTACTGTGGAAAAGTCATAGACGCCACAGAAAATTATATTTAAGGCCTGTCTAGCTGTTTTTAACAGCTGATACGAAATGGTATACAAATAATATTAATAGAGTAAATTGTGATTTTATTTGTCTAATCAAATACCTTAAGTCCTGATTTTGTTTAATTGATCATTCATAAGTTTAAATCATGCGCCGCTGGACGCAATGAGGCAAAATCTGGAACCTGTGTCCTCCTGACCAGCTTGATTTTTTTTTTTACAAATGAAGCCTAAGAATTGTACAGTAGTTAACATTTGGGGGAAAATAAAAAAGCACTTCAATAAAAGAAGAAAACATTGCCTTCTGTTAAGTTTTGGTGTCGTGTGGCAGTCCATGGCATGAGAAACTTGGAGCAGAAAGCATTCTACTACCCATATGGGTGCCCAAACAAGTATACATATCATATTCCTTGTTGGTTTTCTTAAGTATGTTGTCAGTAAATAAGTAATAGACAATTAAATATACAGCAAAATGTATATTTTGTTGCATATGTGGTGTTGACTTACTTACACAAATAAATGCTATGCATGGCTCAGTCCAACCATGTCTTTATAGCACTTGCACACCTCGCACAAAGCAGTGGCACATTTCTCACCAATGTGGAAAGTTTCAAGACAAATCATTTCATATCTGGTCGTAATCGTAGCTAATTATAAACATCTGTCAGAATGTGTTTTTCTGAGAGATTGTTCATATCAACACAGCACAGAATGAAAAAGAAGTAAATGTGCACAGACAGACACAGAGTCTCAGCAGGGATCCTGTGTCTCTAGTAAATCAGCTAGACACAGATAATATTAGACAAGGCCATAACCCCACAGTGTGAATTTGGCTAAGTAAGCCACACAGGAAGGCCAGACAGTCTGTGTTATCTTTTTTGTTTGTTATAGAACAAGCTTCCTCAGACCACTTTTATTTGCAGCGTGTCCTTATGTGTCCTTTGGCAGCATGTCTGTACAAAATAGGGCGTGAAATGATAGTCTTCAGACCCACAAAATGCACTCTGTCTTGTCTCTCATGGCAACCACTGCAAGCTTAAAAAAGACTGAAAAATCGTATTGTGCAATGAGTTGTGTAAATTAAAACAAGGCAGAAAAAAGCTACTGTAATCTGAAAACTACTGTGACATATCCTAAAACTGTGACCAACCACACGCCGTTGAAATTAATATTAAATTAATGTTAGTGAAAAAGTGTCCTATAAGGCTTCTTTGGCCTCTGAGAAGTCAGCCGGGACTAGACAAAGTGACGCTGCTTTGGTGCTGACGCGTCACAAGACGGCTTCATTGTCATTTGCGTCCACTTCTCATGGGAATTCATGGAAGTATTGAAATTCCTCCATGCTCCCTCACACACATACACACACCTACAGCTGAGCGGACTGAAAGGGACTGCAGAGATGGGGATTAGTTGTACTAATGTGGGAAATCGAAGTTCACGGTGCGGCCACACTCCCCTCCTCTGCCTTCCTCTGCTGCATTGGGTTCATCTCCCACGTTTCCCAGACTGTACAACAGAGCAGGTCACTCTGGTGTGATGAGTTGTGTAATGTTGTTCTGTTGGTGCAGAGTGTAGAAATGTGTGTTGTTTAATCATATGCTTACAAGGGTGCAGTGAGGTTGTGCGCATGTGCAAGTATGTGTGTGCAAATGCACGCACTCATTGTGCCCTTGGCCTGTAGCACTGTCAGACTGTCAATCTGTGTTTGCTGGCATGTGCATGGCGAAGTATGCATATATGTGTGACTGCCTGTAACCACACCGCGTGTGTGTGTCTGTGTGTGTCGGTGTGTCTGTGCTGGGGTGTGAGTGAGTATACACAGTGATCCAGGGAGTTAATTACAGTGGGTGCCTGTCAGGCTGGAACAAAAGGCCTGCAAAGACAGCACAACCGAAGCAGAAACCCAACTGGCTGAATGCAGGCAGCCCAGACCAGACCAGTCTGGCCCAACTCAGCCACTGCCACAACACGGCCCAGCTCTCTGGCCAGTTTAACACACTCCGCTCTGGAGAGTGCACAGAGGAGGATCCTGTAGCTAAAGGAGAATGATTAGATTACAGTAGCGGTGATGAGGCTTAGAGAAAGATTGCTCATTGAATCATTGTTGTGTATAAACTATATTTAGGCTTCCTTGGTCCACACCAGTGTGGTATATTTAAATAAACCAATGCATTTTAGTTCTAGTATTCACGTTTTTGGGTTTTTTTAAGAACCATGCATTGCTCAAAACTATTTGTGGGTTTAATGTTTGTTTTGTAGCAATTTTACCAATCAACAAAAAGATAATGAAAACACACCCATGTGTGTTAACAGCAAATTAGGAATTAGTTTGTTTGAGAAGGGTACTAAAATTGGTTCTGGTGTTTGGTGTGGTATAAAATCCATTAGGTCCAAACAAACCACACCAAGTTCTTCGTGCCCCGGTGTTCAGTTGGCAGTGTTCTTACACTTAACCGGTCAAACATGAACGCGTCCTCAAATCCAGGCTACACTGGAATTTGGTGAATGGCTCAGATGAACTGAAAAACAAAAGCAATTAGCATGTCCACATACCAAATGTCATCTCTCTCCCACGTAGGTTTGAGGTTACTGTGCACTGTGCACAGTCAGATGCACATTGGGAGAATGTATTCCAGAATGAGATTAGATATAATGTACTCCTTCAGACAGTAATCCCTTGAACTTTCTATTGGATGCCAAGACAAATCCATACACACTTTACTCCTACCTGCAGTGCAACAGGGCATGGTCAGAGCAGCCGGCTGCTGAATCTTTAATGAGAAGATTTGAAGTCCGCGGGAGGCTTCAGCTTCAATACTAATTTTGGGCTTTATTTGAGACTAAGCTGTGACGAGTGGATCTTTACATGGTTTAGTGAAAGAATTTGGTGATTAAGGCATAGTAAAGTAATATACCTATTAAGTATATTGAGCTTGCTGGGTCTCACCTCATTATCTTTATAGCACCAAAGGTTTCATTAATTAGACAAAATAGAAGAGAAGCTGTAGCCAAACTGCATTTTGTAAACTGGATCTCATAGGTTATTTTTCTTTTAGGGCATATCATCATGTATAGAAATAGCATTAAAAGTCTGTAGTTCAACATCTACATGATTGTCATAGAAACAGATGGAATATAAGGTACTAGTGCCTGACTATTTAGCGGTGTTTACAGATGACCTTGTTTTTTTTTAGGGTGCTATTTTAGAGAGGTCTTGCAGCAAACAGCCGTTCAACAAGCCAGTTTTGTGTGTGAACTGGTAAGACCTTTGGATATGATGGAAAATGCCTTTAAAGTGCATTCTGACTTAGCCGTTTTATTTCGGAATGTCAGCAATGGCATGAGCAGTGCAGGATCTCTATAGCAGAAGAAAACAGACAAAACAAATGAATCCAAAACAAACACATGGATAACGGAGAGGGGTGCCGCGTACCCTTTTTCAGCTGCAGACTGCATCTTGTTAATCTGATCTGTAATAGATTACAGTAATCTAATCCCAGCAACCAGCCGCTTCACATTCCCCAACTGTTAAATTGCTTTCTTGCTCCCCTGCAAACACACGCACACTCAGATTCCCTCTGCATGTAGAGTATTGACTTGCCAGTGCATTGAGCTGGTTGATATTATGTTGCCTCCACACAAGTACTGTCAATGGATATAGCTGTAATGTACCCGCTCCATTCAGAAAGCCCCTGAAGACATATAAATATGTGCACTGATGAAAGGCTTGTGTACGGGGACAATTAATTTACAGATCCCTGGGGATTCAAGTAGGTCTGGTTGTTCAGTAGGAGGGAGGATGGAGGCAGGAAGTTCATATCTGACTGTGAGGAGGAAACGTGTGATAAGCTGCTGGCCGCTCACATCTTCCTCTTACCCCCGGCTCTCAATCTGGATTGCTCAGCTGACACTTCACGAGACCATCTGACTCATGACCTGGCCTTGGACAGGACAAGCCCTAGGTAAGCTGAGCATCCAGGGTAGGAGGCGTCAGAGAGTTTATGGCCCCCTGAGTAATAGTCCCTCTCACCCTGAACTCGGAGCTCGCCAAACAGCCTGCTAAAATCGGCAGCCAGGCCTTCGACATGTAAACAGAGCTTGTGTAATAGTCCGGGCCTTGCAGGCAGGCGTCACTACTGTGAATTTAAAAACAAGTTCAGCTGGTACGGCTCTCCAGCTGCCACATATGTCATCTCAAACGTTCTCCTCTGCTTCTGAAACAATATTGTCCATCCAACATTGAAAAAGTGTTTTCATGTTGCATTGTGAAACACAGTACATTCAACAGTGAGTGTTCAAACACTTTGAACACTCATGATTCAGTATATATTTTGTGATTCAATATATTTGTAGTGTATATATCCTCTCCACCCATAAGATTTTTTGCCTTTGTACTTAAACCAAAATGTATGTATTATTTAAGCATCCACAAAGATGCAAAGATTCAAAATTAATTACATGAGTTATTTTTTGGGAAGCAGTTTCTTTGAAGACATTTTTTAGACATCTGTGTTAAGTATTTAGCTTATGAGAGTCCCTCTGCTGGATAGAGTACTGTGTGTAGGTTGTTCGTGGGATTATACATGCAACTGTCCTTCTACAAACATGACGTGCTAAACTAGTTTTGTTTTGTCTAATCTGAGTACATTTTAGACAAGCAATCCTGTGCTTCTGTTTTTTTAACATGGATATGGTTGTAGTGCAGTGTACTGGCTGTTGTTTTCTTTGTAACTAGCCTCTCCTTAACTTTTCTCATTATTAGTATGAGACAAACCTGGACTTAAAATTTACAGCTGCTGGGAGACACAAAGAAGACCATTTTTTTTCTTGTTTGTTTGCTTGTTTTATTTGATTTAGTTTTTTGACATATAATGTCACAAGATATTATACGTGCATTATTCATGTCCAGACAAATTTACACAGAAAGTATTCTACAAGGTCACTCCTTGCTCAGGGCAAAATTGTACCCCTCCTTGGAACGCAGCAAAAGAAGACAAACTTTGCCGAGATCATACTGTTATTGGCTGGACAGTTTAAGCCAATGTTAGCCTTACAAATACACTGAAGTGTGTTCAATGGAATATGCCAATCCGGTCCTGTTAATGAGAAGTATGTAGCAGCTGTTTTGTAAAATGAGTGAACATTTGATAGCTTGCCTTGTTATATATATTAATGAGCTTATTAGTGTGACTCATTCTGTAAATATAGTTTGAAAAGGCACTCTCTGTCTGCCCTGGAAACATTTTCAGGTAAATTATGGTGGAGAAATTAATAGTTTTTTGTAGCCTTTTTGTGATGATACATTAAATACTCAAAAAGCACACTGATACATTGATAATGCTGACATATAACCCACCTGCTGATGTGTGACATGTGGTGTAGTTAGTTCATAGAGTTTGGGTCATCTATCACTGACTCAAGTGTCCCCTGTCTGAGAGCTTTCTTTTGGACACTAACAGGTGCAGCACAAAAGGCCTCATTCATCCACGTCAGTCCCTGTTCTCTCTCCCGCTGCCTCCACTTTGCCCTTTTTGTTGCACTGTCTACATCATTTTCCCAGTTCCATTCTTTCTTGCTTGCATTAAAGGTTAACGCTTCATTTTGATTTCTTTTTTGTTTCTACTTCCATCCATCCTCTCTGTGCACTGGGACTTTTTCCTCCCTGAATTATTGCACTAAGCGCATGATGTGTAACCTAATTAGAGACACTTTTACTTCACTGTCCAGTGAAACATCCTCATTGTGTTGCGGTTTTGTGGCAATGGACAGAGCCATTCAGACTGAGATAGCTCAAAATGTTTTTGGAAATTTACAGAAGGAAATATCTTTCCAAAGCAAAGTGGAATTTGTAAGCACTCAGCTCCATTGTAACAATCATATTTGACATTTTTATAATTTTTTTTATGAGGTCCACTTAAAGTGGTGGACATTTATATGTGTTGTAGTGTATTTCATATCTAAATGAAGTGTTTTGACAGGCTACAATGTTCCTCATTCAAAAATAGTCCAGGCTGAAACGTCCTTTTATGACTTTAGGGTGAGTGGGCGAGGCTAATCTGTTGTAGGCTGAACAGGTGCAGCCTTTAACGTTTTTGTAAATTCAAAACACACTGTAGGATTTATGGCAACAAGGTTTGTTAACAAGATTTACATAATAAAAGTGAAGATATCTTTTTTTCATCATTGAAGTTCAAAGTTTAATGAAATCGACTCATGAGAATTGGAGAGTTGCACAATAAGCACAGTGCTTGTACTCTAGTGGTCTACATCATTTTAAACAAGCTGTGTATACACATAACTGTCATCTTGTTCTCTTACTGAAAATAAACAACTTAAATGATGCAGTTGCTGTTAAATGTAAATAGCTAAATGCAAATATTATAGTGTTACAATAATTCTGTAACTTGACGTACAAAATAGGCTGAATCTGAAGCTGTTCTAGAAATGTATAAACCATTTGTGCATGCAACAAAGAAAACTAAAATATTAGCTCTCAATGTTTTATTATTAACAAACTTGGATATTAATTTCATTACCCAGTAAATAGCACACTTGCTAGATTTTAAGCCATATAGTTCAAGCTGATGGATGTTGCTGATAGCTCAACACATTTAAGAGCAGGCTAGATGCTGGCTGTCTGTTACAATAATATTGCTTCAGTTTTTATGGTGATTTGAACCCGTTTTGTGCTGTTTCAAGCTGTTAATCTGTTATGTAGCATAGCGAGGTTGTATTTATGAAACACAGTCTTTTTTCCCCTGAAGTTGTCCATATAAAACATACAAATATTACTCAAATGTGTTTGTAGTGTTTACACATCTGTTTTAAAACTAGAAGATAACAACAAAAGCATTGCTGTATTAGTTCAACAGGCAAAACACATTTACAAGCACCTCATTATTGAACTGAAGGTCCCCTTTTAAAAACTAATGATGTTAGAAATGTCTAATTAAAAGAGCAGATGTTAAATTTACAAACTAATGGTTCAGCCCAAGTGAGAATGCCTTAGTGGTACAGGCAGTTAGTTACATGTGTTTGTTAATTATGAATCTTTCTAGCCTGAAATGACTAATAATTAGCCTAACTAACATTGATGGACTTGCCTTCACTTGTGCAGTTGGACTCTCTCTCTCTCTCTCTCTCTCTCTCTCTCTCTCTCTCTCTCTCTCTCTCACACACACACACACACACACACACA
>JBBMFX010000128.1:4893435-4905302 GCA_037832545.1 Rhabdalestes septentrionalis
ACTGTGCAGCCAATGGCAAGGGATTGGCAGGTAGCCAACATAACCTAGCGTATTTAGGAGGGTTACATTCTTGCAGTAAAAGTGAATGGACACAAAGCCTTCAGCATTCCTCTCTCCCAGCACATTTTTTAAAGGGGAACTCAAATTCATTCTGCAGCCAGTTGTTCTAAAACTCCCCACCCTGTAACAGTGCCATAAACTCAATAAGAACGCACAATACATTCAGTTTGTTAATAATTAGAGGATGATATTAAGGAACTGACTTTTTTAAGTGATTGTCATTAATTGCGCCAAATGACCAGCATGAGCCCGTGGACGATAAGTTGTGTGGCGAGACTCAGGGACGAAACATTACTGCAAAGCATCTTTTCATTTAGCTTAATTAGGTTATCGATCATGTGGTTCATAGCCATCTCATTTCATAATGTCATTATGTTCCCTGTGGTGTCCCAGTCTGAGCATTATGTGTGTGTGTGTGTGTGTGTGTGTGTGTGTGTGTGTGTGTGTGTGTGTGTGTGTGTGTGTGTGTGTGTGTGTGCGTGGTGTTTTCAAGGACCGGAAGTTGACAAAGGCGGAGCAGCAGCGTTTCAAAGAGGAGGCAGAGATGCTGAAAGGTTTGCAGCACCCCAACATCGTGCGCTTCTACGACTCCTGGGAGTCGGTGCTACGAGGGAAGAAGTGCATCGTCCTAGTCACTGAGCTCATGACCTCAGGAACACTTAAAACGTCAGTGCTCATGCTTTCTTTTCCTTTTTCCTTTTTGTCTCCTTCTTTCTGAGTCTGATCCACTGGTTATTTATAATCTGAAGGACACAGCGACAAAACAGAGTGGAGCTGTGAGGAAGACGCACTCGTGCTATGTAGCCTTGTTTCTATGGTGATATGCTGCAAGGTATTCTCCACCCAAAAGCCCGGGGATGCAAATCATGACCAGTTGGCGTAACCTCATTTGCATTTGCCGGCTAACTATTTTATAAAGGTTGTGCACATTATTCACAAAGAGTAAATGCGGAAATGTTCACAACCAATTAGGTGTGTGTGTGTGACATAACACATCCAAAATAACATAGGTAGCACTTTTTTCTGTAACAGGCAGTGGCACAAGGCAGCTTTATAAATACAGTCTACCGCACAGCCGCACACCTGTTTTGAATGACTACTCTGGTTGCTATGCATTTTACAGATACCTGAAGCGCTTTAAGGTGATGAAGCCAAAAGTGTTGCGCAGCTGGTGCAGACAGATCCTGAAGGGCCTGCAGTTCCTGCACACACGCACACCACCAATTGTCCACCGAGACCTCAAATGCGACAACATCTTCATCACAGGCCCCACAGGCTCAGTGAAGATTGGAGACCTGGGCCTGGCCACACTAATGAGAACCTCCTTTGCTAAGAGTGTTATAGGTAAATACACTCCTCAACTTTACAGATTCTGATGGATCACAGTATTGATGCAGAGAAAGCTTTTGCTGTACTTACAGTATGTCACTGTTCCACTTTTCTCTGGAAAAAGGCTACACACTAAAAATTGTAACAAATAAGATTTCTTTAAGTTTAATTAGATCAATTGTAGCACTTGATAAGCTGCTGTGTCTTTGCCCAGGTACTCCGGAGTTCATGGCTCCAGAGATGTATGAGGAACACTATGATGAATCTGTGGACGTCTATGCCTTTGGCATGTGTATGCTCGAAATGGCTACATCTGAATACCCCTATTCGGAATGCCAGAATGCTGCACAGATCTACCGCAAAGTCACCAGTGTAAGAGACTTTTGTGATGTAGTTGCATCTAATAGCTGACTGTAAAGTTTTGTAAAGACATTCGTTTAGGCCAGTTTTATGGTTTTTAATGCTGATTGACCCAGATGGAATTTACCTGAGGGTAAAGGCATGAAGTAAAACTAAACATTCAATACATGTCTGCTGCCTCTCTTTGCAGGGGATCAAGCCTGCCAGTTTTGAAAAAGTAAATGACCCAGAAATTAAAGAAATTATCGAGGGTTGCATTCGTCAGAACAGAGGAGAACGGTAGGGCATGTTTCAAAACTGTGTTGGTATATTTCGCAGAAATGTTAAACAAAGCGATTGGGACACTTTCACCTTTCATTTCTTTATCACTGTTACACCCATAGGCTTTCCATTAAGGATCTCCTGAACCATGCCTTCTTCGGTGAGGACACAGGTGTGCGGGTGGAGCTGGCTGAGGAGGACACAGGTTGCCAGGATTGCCTGGCTCTGCGCATCTGGGTAGAAGAGCCTAAGAAGCTGAAGGGAAAACACAAGGACAACGAGGCCATTGAGTTCAGCTACGACCTGGAGAATGACAGTGCTGAGGAAGTAGCAATGGAGATGGTGAGGAATCTCATTTATACTGTGATCACAACATGCACGCCACGGTGAAGTAATCAGATCAGAATAAAGCCACAGAAGCTGTATCTAATATTGGAGTTCAGTGTTGTTTCCATTATAAAGAGCAAGGGATTTCACCACTCTGCTGTAAAGCCAATTGCAAAGCACCTATATCTGCACAGATCCCAAAAGCTGTATGTTGCTAATAAGTAATGATAATAGTGTGATGATTATTTTTAGTGCGCTAGTAAAATGTGTAAATTAGCAATGGCCATTGTCACAACAAACTTACATCACCATAAACACCTTTTAAGTAAGAAAAAATGAATTGCTAAAATCTTTAAAAGCGGTTCAAGGGATGCTGACAGGTCTTATAATAGTCTTCAAATACTCACACCTGCAGCTATGATATAAGTAATAAGTAATCATTTAATTTATGGAAGTAAAAAGTCTCTAATCCAAGTACTGTATTTTATATCCATAACAAGCAATACTAGTGAAGAAGATTAGGAAGGGTAATTAAGAATAGAGAGGCACAAAGAGGAAGTGGCACAGAGAGTATGGTATTGGTATGCAGACACAATTGATGACTGCATGCAATTTATCTTCAAACTTTAATCTGACCTACATTCTTTTTCTCTCTATACACTTCCATTACTCTTTTCTCACTGTATTCTGAGCATGCACAATAGTTTAGGTGACCCAGACACATTTTCAGCATCGCAAGCCATTTTCTGTTGCTAGCAACTAGGTCAGCAGTAGTAGACTTCTAAAGAGTCAAACTTGGTCAGGAATCTTATTACCCAACAAATTATGCTTTTTGCTAAATGGATCTTCTTCCTTAATAAAGCTATTGTGATGTGTATGGTGCAACAGTATATCAGGATTCAGAATGTATACATTGTCTTTATATGTGGTTTGGATGGGCTGGTATGAAGTGCTCAGATATCACTCAAGTGATTTAAAGGTGAGGTTAGAGGTATGACACTGATTATTACAATTTTGTATAATTTATCTCTCTGTCTCTCTCTCTCTCTCTCTCTCTCTCTCTCTCATTCTCTCGCTCTCTCCAGGTAAAGTCTGGGTTTTTCCACGAGAGTGATGCGAAGGTGGTAGGCAAGTCTATCAGAGACAGGGTGGCTCAGATTAAGAAGTCTCGTGAGAGACGTCAGCAGCAGAACCTGGAAGTGCGCCGGGACTCTTCTGCTCTTGCTTCAGCTTCTTTCTCCTATCCACACCCCTCCTGCCACTCCTCGCTGGGCACTGGGGCTGCTGCTACAGCTGCTACAGCTGCTACAGCTGCTACTCCTGTCGGGGCCACTGGGGGGCAGGTAGAGGCAGAAGACTTACCAGAGGTGGACCAACATGTTCGACAGCAGATTCATAGCAGCACCACACTTGCCCCTACAGGTAACTCACTCATTATGTAGTATATAGATATTGATTATCTGTATAATTTGTCAGCTGCTACTGGTCATAATGATCACAGTGCGTATAGTGATGTGTTCCGAAGCTAATTAATACTGATTGTGACTTTCGTTTCGGCTTTAGGTACTCAAACAGCAAACACAGGTCCTGATACTAAACCTTTTTGTTTGCGAATTGAGGTGCTAAAATATGTACAAAACTGACAAATAAAGTCATGCACTATGAATGGAATCATTTTTATGAACAATTTATCTACTGTGCTTGACTGAATACAATCAAGAAGGACTAGTTATTCTCTCTTTTTTCAGTGCTGTTTATCCCTGTGTACAGTGAGTTATTTTATTTCTTTATTTTTTTATTTTTTTAATTGCAAACACATAAACTTGGAAATTACAAAGACATAAGCTTGAACATTAGAAGGACAGAGAGCTTGGACTAAGAAGACAAAAACGGGTGGGGAACAAAGAAAACCGGGGGGCGGGATGTGTGTATGATGGAAGTGTGTCAATCAGTTCCTCAGGCTGCTCTGTCCCTGACGCCGGTCCTGATGACATTAAACCCAGTGGGAGCTCATGACCTCAGGAAATAGGATGAGGGGGCATCATAGGGTGCGTGAGCCTGAAAACCATAAGGTGGATATGAGTTCCTACTAGTATGCATTAAAAGAGATTTAGTGTAGATGGGAGACCACATTCAGGACTCCCATCTGGCACCTCACTCACCCTGTGATCTATAATGATTATGTACCTGCAAAGTATTATGCAGACTTTATTTTCCCCCTCTTACCCTTGGGTTGAAATGTTCGAAATCTTGCTTGTTGTGTATTAAAAAGTGAGGTGTGTCATGTGAGGCAGACCCAGGTAGTCATAGGGGCAAAAGATGGCTGGGAGGGGCGGCGGGGAGAGGGACCAGAGGGCACACATCAGCACCCACATTTAACACCCCCCGGTTTGTCTGTCAGGGGGCTGTTTGTCTGGAACCCCTGAGAGAAAGAGCAGGGCAGAGAAGATGTAAGGAATGTTTAAGTTACCATTGATGACCAGATTCATGAATTCGCGATGACCACATGGAGTCTTGCAAGTCCTTTTCAGATGGTTAGTGTGAAGTTTCCAATAATATATGGTCTATTAATATGTTTTTCCAGATAGAGATGTGAATTTTTTTCCTTGTTTTCCAGTTCATGAGGATGGTTTTCTTGGCGACAGCTAGCGCGACCAGCAAAACGTAACAATTTCTGTTGTTAAGGTTAGTTGTTAAGGTGCCACCAAGCAGACAGATAGATGGTGAAGTTGGGATGCGGCAGCCAACGAAGGTGGAAAGTAAGCCTGTGACGTTGTCCCAGAATTGTTTAATAGGGGTACAGTGCCAGATAGGGAGGGATGAAGGGGTATGTAGAGAGATACTCAATAGTAAAGTAAGAGCTGTATGTGTATGTAGAGAGAGAGAAAGTAATACAGTAAGAGCATGCAAGTCCAGGGTTTGACTACCAGGTATATAGAGATTTGAAATATAACACTGGCATAGAGAATTACTCAAATAAGGTTATATTCACAATTCAAAATGCTGGTGTCTGGCGGTGTGTGAATGGTATCTAAACTAAATCCAGTTGGTGAGGTCAGGGTCAGTGTACAGCTGTCCGTCAACATACAGTTTATCAACAGATAGGGTGGCACGTTTTCCTTCTTTGCGGAACTGTTTCATTATTGGGATTAGGCTTCTGCGTCGGTCCTGAATTTCTTTCAGGAATTGATCGTTCATTCCAAATTTGGTCCCTTTAAGCTGCTTTCCTCTGCTTTTGACGAGTTCTTTGAGTTCTTTTGCGATTATTGGCGGAGGTTTCTTGAAGTTTTTGGAAGGAAGACGATGTACACGGTGGAATGTTATTTCTTAAACAGTTGCCACGGGCAACATTAGGGATTACAGCAGGAAATCCTTCAGTGCTTTCTCTGGATTATCGGCTGCATTTTGAGGTATGTTTATTCCAGAAAAAATCTGATTACCGCGCATACTGCGACACTGGGGGTCCAAGATTGTATTTTTAATGTTTCGGTTTTCTTGGGTGAGAGTTAGTATTTGAGCTGATAGGTTTTTGACAGTTCCTTTCAATTCATTATTTTCTACCGTGATAGTGTCGATTTGTGACTGGGAAAACTCAAGACTCACTTTCAGTGTGTGAAGCAGTTCAACTATTGACAGTTCGTTATTAATCGACTCGAGTACACACCTCGATTGTTGTTAAGTCCATCTCGTTAGCAGAGTCTCATTTGGTTTTCTTCGTTGATGATTGATTTATGATATTCATGTTGTAGGAGAGGCTGTCGATGTATATGAAATGATTTTCCTGTGTGTGGCACTATAAGTAATCCAGAGTAACTTTGTGTATATTCACCGATACGTAAAGTAAAAGTCTGGCGGGAAAAGTTTGTGCCGAAAGTTTGGTCAGCGTGCTGCCATGTTGAATCTCATCCTCAGTCTCGCGATAGACTCAGTGCATCACGCTCTCCGTCCTCCGTCCATTACAGCACCAGTGAGTTCTTTTAAACAGTGCCATGCCCTGTAGAGTGAAATCAGTACAGCAAAATAACTTCAGTCAACTAAATGGACACTTCTACCCACCATGCAGCAACATCAGTCACTGAGAAGAATCAGCCGCCACATACCTTGCAAGCTGTTGCAAGAAATTTGAAAACATTGATATGCTGATATGATCCCAAGGTGTACATCATACACACAGTGTTGGACAATGGATATACTTACTAAATATTACCAAGTGCTTTAGGAAGTTGGCTACAGAGCAAGCTTGTTACTGAAAAGTAGCAATGGCTCAAGCTGAATGGTCTCTTATAATCAGATGCTACTGAGGTATGATTGATGATTAGTTAATTATTGTATCAGTTAGTGGTTGTCCATAAGAACATGTGTGTTTCATTGTTTATTTTTAGTTCTTTATGCACTTTTAGGGGAAAGTAAGTGCATTCTGTTTTCACTTACACTTACAAAGCAACCAAAAATCTGTGCTTATTTCTTGGATACTATGAATCTTGACATTGTCTTTAAAAAGTATAGACAAATACGTACATTGGCATGTTTTTCGGTGGTAATCATTGCATCATAATACCAAACTCTCTGTCCTTCACATCCCTAAGCACATATTTGTAGTTGTACCCACCACAGACCAGCCAAAGCTCTACATATATTTGTAAATGTACTCAAAGGATTTCTCAGAAAAATTTATTTTGTCATAATCCATCACAATAAAGATAACAATATTGCCATTGTGCCTCCCAGCATGTTTTAGCAGCAAAGGGAAGCTCCTAAAACCAAGAAAAATGAGGAAGCAATATATTCTTTGATTCAACTGTAATATTCACTGCAATCCATTTTCATTTCCCAAATTCACCACAATGTCTGAGGAAAAGAGATTTACATCTCTGTCACTGAACGAGCATGCTCCCTTCCATCCCAAGATTGCTGACAATTTAACTGTGTTAAAACCTGTGCATCAGCTGGTATGCCCAAATGCTAGGAATTGCTTAATTTTATATGGCCACATAAGTACTGATTGCTAGTAGTGTCATTTCTTACTTATATGTTTTCAGAGGTAGAAAACCTCTCCGCAGTCAGTGGGGAGTCATTTGCGAGTGGGCAGAGCCAAGTCTACCCTGTAGCTGGAGATTCGGGGAACCCTTATGCGCATGCTCAGACACGCTACCCTGCTGGAACCTCTGTACGTACTGCTTTCTTGAGAACCACTATTGCTAACTGCTTGCTTGGAAGTCAAATATGTGATTTTGAGTTCGTTGTTATTGATTCACAGTAAAACAAGCACTCAGAAACCACCACTCTTGTGAAATCGGTCAGAATTAAACAGTAGTTCAATTTTAAAACTGCACACCAACAATAAACGAAAAATTTATTTTGTCAAAGGAATATATACCTTGGTGGATAAGCACTGTTTTCTTTATTTATCAGGTAGTGCAAAGTGCAGGGGCAGTGTCTCACCCTCAGATGCTTCCGATTGGGCAAAGTGGAGGGCTTCCAAATGTGCCTATTGGCCAGAGTGGTGGGATATCTGGCGTGTCCATTGGCCAAAGTGGTGGTGGGGCTCCTAGCATTCCCATGTCACAGACTTTCATTCAACCAGTCGCTATGGCAACACAGGTCTCATCTGGTGTACCGCAGCAGTATTCTCAGGTGATTGTCTCCCCGTGTCCAGCTTCTCTTCCTTCTCTTTATATTCTCTTTTTGTCAGCATTTCACTGGACACAGTATTGCACACTGGATTTAATGTAATAAGGATCCAGGGAGACTTGGATCAGAAGTGCAGGTACACCTATTTAGAACAGCTGCCTGTATTTTTTTAATGTAACTATGTAGATTTGTCTTTCATGGAATATAAGGAGCCACCACTAAAGCATTTCACACTTTGGAGAACATGCCATCACAAAGGTTTTTGAATGATGCATGTGGAGTTAAGTTTCCACAATGCTCGGTTCACAACTAACATGGTTTTTCCACTGTCAGGCTGAGTGTTTAACCCCACCTGGATAAAGTTTTTGCAAATGGCTTTGAGCAGCATAAGTATTCTGCTATGAAGCAGATTTCATCAAGAGTCAGTACTGCTGCAGTGTTACCAGTTCAAATCCTAATAGTAAGCACTGGAAATTTTGGACTGGAAATAATTTTCATTTAGGCTGTTTTAATAAAGATTGAAGATAAAATTCATAATAAAGATAAAATTAAAATAACAACTGGAAGATTACGAGAGTTCTGACACATATGCAATGGTACTGCATCGCACTGAGAGCCAATCAGAACTAACATAACTGTAACTGGGATTGTATTTCCTTGTGTTACTTTAAACTAAATATTAACATTAATAACAATTGTAAATGCCAGCCTGGTGCAATAGAATTCAGCATGGTAGTGTGAAAACCATTTACATGCTCATTGCCTGAATTCTGTGATTTTTTTGATGATTTTTAAAGATTCTTCATTAAAAGAAATTATTCATTTTCAAATGGAAATTTTACAACTCTCATTCCAATAACTGATTGCTTACGTAGTCTTGCTGTATAGACAAGAGAATGCAGACTGTCAAATGGCATGAACATTTGTTGAAAACATGCTGATAGCATGTACTGGACCTCAGATTGCACATTATCCTGTTACCCTTGTTTGATGACCCAATACTAATGCTTACTCTTGCTCTCTTTCTCCCTCAACCCTTTCTTTCCCACAATTCATTCTTTTTCACGATCACTTTCAATCCATGCTCTCGCCAATCATTACTCTTTTAAACACAATCTGCAGTCCCTTGCCCCATATACCACAGATGTGCCACAAATGGCTCTCCACCAGCCAGGAGAGGCAGTAGCTCCCCATGCTTCTCTCATACAGTCACAGTCATACATAACCCCCATTTCACCCCAGGCACCCATTAACAACCTGTCTGCTTCCCTCTCGGCTGGGGAACCCGTAGGATCACTTTTGGGTAGCATGATACCACCGACTCAACAGACCCAGTCTAGTGTTGCACCTGTGCAGCAGCCTGAAATCGCACCCCAACAAGCTGCAGTTCAGCCACAACAGATAGTGTTAGATCCACAGAATTCATTGTTACAGCCACCACCATCACAACAAACAAATGTGCAGCCACAACCCCAGGTAGTTCTATTACAACAACAGATGGACCAACTTCAGCAGCAGACCCTTTTACTGCAACAGACTTCTGCTTCATCAGGAGCACAACCTCAGCAGATCCAACAGCCACAGGTGGTTTTGCAGGAGCAGCAGCTGCTTTCGGGTGCACCTCAGCAGCCATACATTCCACAACAGCAACAGCAGTCTCTGACTCACTCTCAGTATGTGGAGTCTCAGCAACAAGTATACACACAGCAACCTGGGGGAATGGCCCAGCAGCAGCATCAGCAGTCGGTAATTCAGCCACAAGTCCAGCAGCAGGTTTCAGTTCAGCAGCACTCACTGGAACAGCAGCCGCAGAAACCACAGTTGTTACTGCAAACACAACAGAACCAACAGGTATATGTGCCACGACAGGCCGAGCCACAAGAGCAGGCCGTGTTACAGCAGGCAGCAGTGATGCAGTCAACCCCTCAGCCATTACAAACCATAGAGAAGCAACATGCAGCACTTGTCATACAACAGCAAATGGAGCAACAAAAGCAACAGCAACAGCAGATAGAGCAACGACAAATACTTCTCCAGCAACAACAAAGTGCTGTGGTACAACAGAAGATGGAACAGCAACAGCACACTCTACAACAGCAACAGCAAATGGAGCAACAACAAGCTATCTTAAAACAGGTGGAGCAGCAAAGACAAAAGCAGGCATTATTACAGCAGCATTTAGAGCAACAGCATGCTTTATTGCAGCAGCAACAACTAGAGCAGCAACAAGCCATGCTACAACAACAACAGCAGTTTGAACAGCAGCAAGCTTTGTTAAAGCAAAAACAACCACCGCTGGAACAACAGCAAGCACTATTACAGCAACAGCAGCTTGAGCAGCAAGCTCTTGTGCAACAGCAGTTAGAACAACAACAGAAGCAAGCTCTTTTACAGCAACAGCAACAGGCACTGCTTCAGCAACAACAATTAGAGCAACAACGTATTTTACAGCAAAAACAACTGGAGCATCAGCAAGCTTTGCTACGGCAACAGCAAAAGCTGGAGCAACAGCAGCTACCGGTGCTTCAGCAAACTCCACATTTGCACCTTACACAGCCTCAAAAACAGCAACAGACTGAACAGCAAGCACTTCATCATCAGATTGATCAACAGCAGCAAGTGTTACTGCAACAACAGCGAGAACAGCACTTGCAACATTAGGCATTGCTACAGCGCCAACAACAGATTGCGTTACAGCAGCACCAAGTGTTATTTAAGCAACAACAGGAACAGCAGCAGATACAACAGCAAGCTTTATTGTTACAACAACAGCAGTTGGACCAACAGGCAGCTCTGGGACAACATCACAGTGGACAACAGAAAGCTGTCACTCTTGAAACTGTACAACAGCAGCAGCAGGCTCTACTCAAGCAACAACAAGAGCAGCAGCAACTACAACAGCACGCTTTGTTGTTACCACAGCAGCATCAACAGGTGGACCAACAGGCAACTCTTGGGCAACATCACAGTGGACAACAGAAAGCTGTCACTCTTGACACTGCACATCAGCAGGCTCTGTGCAAACAGCAGGAACAGCAGCAGCACGCTTTACTGAAGCAACAGCAGGAACAGCACCAACTACAGCAGCAAGCTTTGTTAATACAGCAACATCAGCAGCTGGACCAACAAACAACCCATGGGCAACTTCACAGTGGGCAAACACAAACAGCAATGCTGGAGACAGTTCAACAAATCAGTCAAACACCACAGAGTATGACTCAACAAATCACATCCCCACCTCATCAGACACATCCAAGTCTAACTCAACAACAAATAGAACAAGAGCAGCAAGCTTTCATCCAGCAGCAAACTGTTCTATCACAGCAACAACATAGAACATCCATTGTGGAGTCACCTGGAGTTCCACTCATTGGTCAGTCAGTATCACAAATGGTTAGCTCCCAAATTCCAAGTCAAATGCAAACCCCAGTCCACATTCAGCAGCTTATCCCAACTCCATCAGCAGTTCAACCTCAGTTCAACCTGTTCCACAAATCCATGGTCAAATCCCAGTGCAGATCCAAAGCCATTCAACACCACTGTCAATGGTTTCAATTCCAGCTCAGATTCCGCAAGCAGTCCAACAAATTCAAGCTCCAGTACAGACCCCAGCACCAGTACAGTCACAAATACAGACCCATACTCTCCCAGCACAGGCACAGGCTCAGATGGTCCAACAGGGGCAGAGTCTTCCAGCTCAAGTCTTACAGTCTCAAGCTGTGGCTCCAGTCCTCTGTCAAGTGAAGAAGGAAATTTTATCCTACCTGTGTTTTATTTATTCTGTCTTGAACATGTATGGAACTGAATGTCTTTCTCTGAACAAAGGGAGTA
Organism: Rhabdalestes septentrionalis; assembly: GCA_037832545.1. Classification (NCBI taxonomy): domain Eukaryota; kingdom Metazoa; phylum Chordata; class Actinopteri; order Characiformes; family Alestidae; genus Rhabdalestes; species Rhabdalestes septentrionalis. The sequence continues at coordinate 4,905,235 of JBBMFX010000128.1, forward strand.
TATTCTTGCATGAAAATTGTGTCTGTTCCCTATACATTCCAGAAGAGGCCCTCAGCTCCACTGATTAA